>NNCF01145470.1:0-13801 GCA_002313205.1 Laupala kohalensis | reverse complement strand
ATCTAGGAATTTTTGCTGAAATTGTTGAACCGCGTCTGCCTTAGGGCCCTTGATCGGGATTGATGGGATGGTCCCTTGTTTACTTCCGGAGAGTGAAATTATTTTGTTGTCCTCCACGTGGTCATACGCAATTTGTACTGTTTTTTGACAATAAATTTATTATTAAGTTTATTATTCAGAATAAATAGATAGAAGAAAGGGTATTTGGAAATAGATGTGGCGTTTGCAAGAGAAGGAAAATATGGTAATTGAATAAATAATGATAATAATAATAATAATAATGATAATAAATAATAATTGAAATTTATTTTCCAGTTTTGCACAAGTTTTACATATGTTTGACAACCCTTTTTACAAATGGTTTACAAATAGTTTACAATAATAATTTTAATATTAATCTGAATTACATTTATTAAAATTGACATGTATATGATAATCATAATAAAAAGAAAAATAATAATAATAGTAAATCAAGTTTACAAAACGATAGATAAAAAGTAATGCAAATTATTTTAATATATTGTTTTCCTCAAATTTTGAGAAATTTAACGAATTCTAATTCTTACAAATTTTCTTAAAGACCTCTTCAAGTTCTCCTGAACTTGTCAGAGAGATATTTATAATTCTTTACTTTAAGAATAATAATAATAATAATAAGAGGCGTAGGGATGTGGCGAACCCATCGCCCTGCAGGAGGTCGGTGACTGTGGCAATCAGCCGGGTTTTCTTTCCTTCCTAAATGGAGCTTACTGCGGTAATGCTTCCACTTACTTGTATCGCATCTGTTACCTTTTCTGCTTCTCTTGGCAACCTCTTGTTTGTTTCGACCCCGAAGCGATTAGGTTTCGAAAGTTTAGTTTTTCTTCAGTTTCCGTCCTATTCTCTTCTAATCTTTTGATTGACTCTTCTTTTCCTTTTCTTATCTTTCCTCTAGACCTGGCTGTAGGTATAAAGAGCAAACCCATCTATGATGGAGACACGCAGTAAGAGTCGTAAGGTCTCGGAAAATGGACCGCTGCCTGGGGAGCGCTAGGGCACCTTTGGAGCCGCCGCTGGAGGTGACAGAATGCGAACCGGTTGTAACCTGCGACCGGAACTACCTGCAACCACTAGGGCCGGTCGCATACGACAACGCTTGGAATGGACAAACCAAATGAATGTGGATGTCATACGCTGTTATATGCGAAGTACCAAAGCTGAAACAGACCTCACCCATTATACTCATTGAATGCACCAACAGTTTATAGCTATTTATCCTCTCTTCGCTTGCAAAAGTGTGAGTACAAAATTTGGAAGATAGACGAAGGGCTATCATGAGGAACAACCTTCTCTCGTCCCACGAGATCGTGCTCATAAAAAAGGAGACAGAATATGAGTTGGGTATGGGAACACCTGCACGATACCCATCGGTCGATTCAACACCGTTTCATAACGCTGACAATATTTTCGACTGCGCAGGATCTGTTGGTAATGAACAACCTTCCCTGGAAAGAGAGGAAATCGTACCCATCAAAGATAATGATGACGATGATAACCATCTACAGTTAAAGATACAGAAAGAATTTCACAGGGCCAACATTGAATTTTTAGATATTGATCCTAACAAACGCCCTCATATTCCCAAACCTAAGTATTGCAAAAATTTTGGAAGATAATACATCATATAAACCAGTTACTAACAACCAACTTAGAGAAATGCCATGGGCTAACTGATATATATCACTTAGTGTACTGCAGCGCAATCACAACAATGTGCATTACAGGAACTGGGATTCCGATGCGAAAGGATGAAGACAGAAAAACTAGTAGTGAGAAACCACCTCCTCCATGGAAGAGAAGACTAGATAAACGCATTTCTGATCTCCGAAGAAGTCTTGGACAGCTAACTCAGTACCGCAGAGGAGTTCGCACTAAGACGTTGAGTAAAAAAGTTGCTCAAATATTCAAACCGCATCTGCTGGAAAAGCCGACACCTACAAAGCTGCTAGAAGTAATAGATTCCCATACACAACGTTTGAAAGTCTATTCAGCAAGACTCCGACGGTCCACCACTTCTTTGAAAAAGAACAGAACAAAGCTATCCTCAACGAGAAAGGTTTTTATCAGAAGATCCGTGGGAAGCAGGTGGTACCAGGTGAAGACCTTCCACGTTTAGAGCAGATTGTAGGATTCTGGAGCGATATATGGGACTATGGTACATAACTCCGATTCTCCTCTGTTGGAAGAAAGAGAGAGAGAGTACGGGAAATAAAGGAGATGTCAAAAACTATAATCACTCCAGAAGATGTAAAACGAGCCATCAAAGAGACTGCGAACTGGAAATCTCCAGACCCTGATCACCTCCAAAACTTTTGGTTTAAGCACCTGCCTGCTACTATCATAATATGGCAAAATATTACAATGAAATTTTGCAGAACCCTGAGATTGCTCCTGACTTCCTCACAAAACGTAAAACTTACCTTCTCCCCAAAGAAACCAAAAACCCCAGCCAATACAGACCTATAAACTGCCTTCCCAACCTTTATAAATACCTGACAGCTATCATCACTGAGAAGATACAGTTTCATCTCTCTAATAACAATGTCATGAGTGAGGAGCAAAAAGGGTGCTGTCAAAATGCTAAGGGATGTAAAGATCAGGTTACCATTGACTCAGTTATTGTAAACCAAGCAGTGAAAAACAAAAGGAACCTGAGCATGACATACATTGATTATAAGAAAGCTTTTGATTCCATCCCACATTCATATCTAGTTGAATCTCTAAACACTTACAAAGAAGATCCCACAGTAATCGATTTTCTTAAAAAAAGTTATGACTAAATGGTCAACGGTTTTGAAATTCAGAACCCCTGAAACTACTTTGGAATCCAGGACCATCAGTATTCGGCGAGGCATCTTCCAGGGAGACCCACTTAGTGCACTATGGTTCTGTATCGCGCTCAACCCGTTGAGTGGAGCTCTAAATAACACGCAATATGGTTTCAAGATCATTACCCCGGATAAACAGAAATATGTCATTAGTCATTTGATGTATATGGATGACCTCAAGTTATATGCCAGTTGTTCCAAACAAAACCACCAATTACTGGAGATCACCACTCACTTTAGTAGAGACATTTGTATGTCCTTTGGACTGGACAAATGTAAGTCGATTCACGCAGTGAAAGGAAGTATCACTAAAACATCAGGGTTTGATACAGGTGATGGTATAATAGAAGACCTGGCTTTTGGAGACTAGTACAAATATCTTGGATTCATGCAGTTAAAAGGAATATCCCATGGCAAAATCAAAACAAAATTGAAAGCTGATGTCTGCTCTAGGATAAAATCAATTCTCAAGACCCACTTGTACAGCCGCAACAAAGTGAAGGCATTAAATACCTATGCAATTCCTTTACTTACATACTCCTTTGGAATTGTGAAGCGGTCAAGATCTTGAAAGAGAGATCAGGGTAAAGCTCTGTGAATATAGGATGCGACACCCAAAAGCTGCCATTGAGCGAGTTACTTTCCCCACAAGTCTTGGTGGTCTGGGGGTTGTGCATATAACACAGCTACATGCACAAGAAGTTAATAATTTGAGGAAATATTTCCATGAAAGTAAAGAAAAATGTACAGTGTATAAGATCATATGTGCTGCAGATGTGGATGTCACGCCGTTACATCTTAATGTGTATAATTTTGAAAGCAAATGCGACCCAGTTGATCTTAGAATTCAACAATGGAAACGTAAATCGATTCATGGTACTCATCCTTGTCATCTGGAAAACCCACAAGTCCACAAGGAAACATCTAATTTGTGGTTGAAGAAAGGAAATCTCTACGGAGAGACAGTTGGTTTCATGATGGCCATACCGGATAGAGTGATAAACACAAAGAATTATAGGAAATTTATCTTCAATGAAGACCTCCCAGATGACAAATGTAGTGACAAAAGTGTGCCATAGAGCTTCGGAAACCATACAACACCTTATGGGAGCATGCACAGCCTTGGCAAACTCGGAATATCTCAAGCGTCATAACAATGTTGGAAGAATCGTCTTCAAAGCGTTTCTCCCCAACCTTGGAATAAAAGATCATATTAACATCCCATATTACCAATACCATCCCCCACCAGTTCTTGAGAATGCTAATGTGAAAATCTACTGGGATCGAGAAATTAGAACAGACCACACAGTTGCTGCTAATAGACCCTTCACCTCAAGCGAAAAGAAGTTATTGACATTTCTATCCCACAATCTACAGACAACGTATCAAACCAAGATTGTAAAATATGGTGAACTCGCATTTGAAATCAAGAGGCTGTGGAAAGTAAAAAAGTACAGATCTTGCCCATTGCGATTACAACGACTGGACTGGTACCAAATAACACGCTAAGAAACATGAAACTCCTCAAAATTCCTGATTCCATGTCACTAATGCAAAAGTCAGTCATCCTGGGTACCTGCCGCACTATCCGAGACACCCTCAATGAATAGGGCCGAGGACTTGAGATTATCTCCGTCGTTCCCCCTTCCCCAGAGTCTAATCCCACTGACAACAGGGATAGGTGAATGTTTCTCAGCTGAGAAGTGCAAAAAGTCATAATAATAATAATAATAAAGGTATTAGGGAAAGTGCCTAGATATTTATTTCAAACTATGGAGGATGTTGGTGCAACCAAGAGGTTAATTTTCTTTTGAATATATGGACACCATTCGAATGCTTCACATCAGGTGGTAGTTTATTCCATTCACGGATTGTACTTACTGTAAATGACTTGTTGAATATGGCCGTTCTGTGTCGTGGTACCACGAGAAGTTCATTATTTCTAGTTCTTTTTTGTTTTAAATATTGAAAGTTTATAGCAAGTTGAGTTATATGTTTATTATTTAGAATCTTGAACAGCATGATATGGAGAATACGTTGTAATTTAATAGGAAATATTTCAGCTTTTAAATAATATTCTGATATGTGGTCATATTTGCGTAGATCAAATATGAAACGGAGGCATGCATTTTGTGGAACTTGTAATTTGTGTTGTAGCTTTGAATATAAATCTGAAAAGATAGAGTCACAGTAGTCAAAGTGAGGCATTATTTGTGAATTTACCAGAATTTTTCTCGTGGATGTGTGTAATAAATTACAAAGACACATTAGGGTATGCATAGAGGAAAAAACTTTTTGACAAGTTTTCCAACTTAAATTACTACCTACATAAATACTCGGATCGTGTTCTGAGAATCCTATTAAGTAAATTTCGTGAACCAATCATCAAGCATTGAGATTTTGATGGGTTCAGCAATAAACCCAGAGAGGAAGTCAAAGTGTGGAGTGATGTTAAGTCCTGATTTATTTTCTGTACGATAGTATTTAATTCCGATGTTCGTCTGCTGAGATCAATATGGAGATGTCTGCGTACACATGTTCCTATATTTTAAAGATTTTCCTATATTATTTACATATATGACAAATGCTAGGGGTCCTAAAACTGTCCGTTCAGCAACACCTCTGTGTATTTTAAGAGCATTTGATTTATATTTACCGGATTGGACGAGTTGTTCGCGACCAGTTGAATATTCACGGAACCATTTTAATGTTAGATTAGAAAAACCTATATTTTTTAATTTAACTAAAAGAATTTCATGGTCGACGGAATCAAATGGTTTACTGAAGTCAAGGAGTATTAATATGGTTACTTCACCGCAGTCAATATTTTTTCTAACATTTTCAGTGAGTATCAGTAGAGCCGTTCCTGTCTTTACCATTTCGAAAACCTGACTGATTCTAGTCTATAATGCTATTTTTTATAAAAAAATCTATTTGATTTCGAGTCAATTTCTCAAGCTCTTTTGAAACTGTTGGAAGTATACTAATCGGTCGATAATCGCTTGGAGAGGTGGGATGAGGTTTTTTTTGCAATGGGTGAACGAGAGCCGTTTTCCATGCAGTTGGATAGGAACCACTACAGAGAGAAAAGTTTATTATGTTTGTAAAGAATGGTATTGCTATATGAGCACAAAGTTTTAAGGGCCTAGCATTTATGCAATCAGATTCAGATGCGTTAGATTTGAGAATTTTAATTATGTTAAGTATTGTACCAGAGTTAACACAAAAGAAGTCGAAAAGATCGGTATGTTGTTTTTCAGGAACTTTTATTGATTCGAGAGAATCTAATCTAATCTATCTAATTCGAGAATTAGATTTTACTATACCACTAAGATCCGGAGCAGAATTAATAAAGTATTGGTTAAGATCGTTTAGTGTTATATTAACATGTGGTGTGAATTGACATTTCCCGACACCAAGACTTCGGAGAGTTTTCCTATCGTGATTTTCTCCGAGAAAATGATGAAAATAACTAGGTTTAGCACTTTTAATTTGGGTAGTGACTAAATTTCTTAACTTTTTATAAATATTTCTATCACTGTCACACTTTGTGCGTCGGAAAATGTTATGAGCTACATTCCTTTCCTTCATTAAATTTTGTATTTCGTTAGTTATCCACGGAGCCGGAGGCCGAGTTAGGCGAGCCGTTTTCAATGGCAGATACTTGTTTATGTGCTGAGTAAGTAAATACCAAAATATTTTGGTTTTTCGATCCAAAGAGTTTTCATTATACAGGAGTTCCCACGGAAGCATCGTTCCTTCTATTTGAAACACTTCTAAATCAAAATTTTTGAAGTATTTTGTAATTTAAGACGCGAAATAAATTTGAAAGTAGAAGTGATAATTTCAAATATTAGAAAATAATATTATTGAGAAGGAACGAGAAGAAAAATAATATTATGGAAAAACAATAAGAAGAAATAAATAAAGAAACTGTTGGGGAAGATTTTTTATTGCTTCACAAATCTCAATGCGGAGATTGCTTCGCAATACGGTTCTTCCTCTTCAAAATAAATACTCAAAGGTTAAACAGGACAAGATTTATTATGCAGGATCAATGTGAACAAGTGATTGAATAGTAAACAATAAATGACACCAGGTTGACAACCACAGGTGTTGAAAGCTCTGTAAATGATCCTTTTTTCTCGTTTGACTCACGACTTTGGATAAGCTGGTTGTCGAGGTTGAAGAAGTTCTCTTCTTCGTCACAAGATGGTACCACTGGTGATAGATCCTGATGTACCTAGATGATAGCGTTGTAGTACGGTCTCTCGGCGCGTGACGGCGCCTCGTGTCCTTGGATGGTGGAGTTTGTTCCACCGCTGATCGTACGAGGGCGCTTTGTGGCCTTTTGAAGCTTGAATTAATTCTGCTGTAGGCCGTAAGAGAGAGCCTCGTGGCTTTTCGAAGATAGAATTAATCCAGTCACGGGTCGGACTTAGCTTCTTGGACATAGAAATATTCCCGCTGCTCTCGTGGCGTTTGATGATAGAAATAATTCTGTCACAGTTCGGGCGAATCCGCAGAGCTGGGTTTCTTGGTTGAGGTTATATCGGACCCGATGTTCACTCGGCCAGAGAACCCGTCGTACTGAATTTACCGTCGTAGCTGTCGCCATAAGCTTAACTGTGACATCTGACGACGTTGGCGACGTAACACTGGGTCGAGGTTCGTCTATTGAGGTTCTCTCGAAAGGTTCTTAATAAACTGACCCGAGTTCTTGAAGATTCTTAACAAATAGGCGACATACACTTGGTGGTGCACGCGGCTCGTGCGTATCATGGAGTCTTCTATTGTGTACAATATAGAGACTCTCTTGCATCGTATGTAGAGACTCTTTTGTGGGGCATGTGTATTTCGCCGGTCTTGGATCTTGAATCTCTGGTACTTCGTCTTGACGACGGCATAAACAATATGGCGCTATTTGCTTTGGCGTGGCATCAAGTATCTTTTATGTGTTAGATGCATGAGGGAGTTCGTCATATACGTATTAAGGTACGTGTTTCGTCGTATATGTAGGAAGGTACTTCTACAAAACAAATATATATTATAAGATTTGATTCCCTCTCTTTTGTTGCATTAGCTCCGGGTATCTACTTGTACAAGCCTATTACTTTACATTAGTTTAGAGAGGACACATAATTACTGCTCATCTTCTTAGCCCTTATTAACATGATAATAATAATAATAAATTTATTGTCAAAAAAGCATTCGAAACTGCGTATGACCCCATGGAGGACAATAAACAAATTTACTCTCCGGGAGCAAGCAAGGGACCATCCCATCAATACCGATGAAGGGCCCTAAGGAAGAGGCGGATCAAAAATTTAAGCAAACATATTAATAAAGTTCTGAGCAAGGGCAGAAATACTTCTTGATCGTCGCACAAATCTTCTCGTAGCCACTAGACTTATAACACTGGACGCAGTCAACTCTTTATTACCTTAATTGAAGATGGTATGAGATCGGAGTTGTTGTAGGAGATCGGAGCACCTTTCGTAGTGCCAGCTCGTTCATGGAGACATTCCTCCCCACCGCTGTCGGTTCATTCATAATTGGAGATTATCGACCCACCGCGGTCGTCGCTTCGCCCACATCGCTCGCTCCTTCCCCGAAATGCAGCGCCTCGCCGATGTCGTGACGATACCTCGTAGCAAAAGTTAATTGGTGTGTCGTTTCACCGACAGAATCGAGTCATTACGACCGGGTGTTCCTTGACGTTTGAACTAGTTAGTGCTAGTGTCGATCAACGATATCCGGTCGCAAAGTCTTTGTACCGCTACTAATTCACGAACAATTTGATAGTTGACCATGAGTTCGGAACGAAACTTACTAAGTTGAAGTTTTACTAATGTGATGTTAAGTCCGTTGAAGTAGTTACCCAAGTACAATTTGTAAAAATCTTTAAGAAATAATGGTCGAAAAATCTGAGAGTAACATCTCAGAATAATAATTAAAATGTTAAAATATGATACTAGTGAAGTGAAGTATTATGATGATCTCGGAGCGTCTCTGCTTATCATTATATTGACAATCCCCAACTCTAACACAACGACTCTGACAGTTATTGAATTTCGAATGTTGGAACCGAAAAGATCGAAAATATCGGTATGTGGAAGGGGGCAGCCCCTTACATACTTTCATATTTCAAAAGCTAAAAGTGGTAGAAAATAACAAACAGCGTAGACGAAAGGTAAACAAAGATGGGACGGAGAGGTTCGTGGTTTTTTGAAAACAAAGACAGGTCATTTATGGAGTGACAAACGATGATCCGCGTACGCAGCCGCAGTTAAAGGAAATGGAATAATACCTAAAAGAAGGAATGGAGTTTTTTTAGTGTAAACGTGCGAACGAGGAAGGATGTTCGTGTTCTGAATAGTAATAAAAGTTAATGCGTGCGCAGTCACAAAATGAGAAGGGTAAAGTACCGAAGGGTGAGAGCATATGAGAAATAGAGTAAACAGACCAAATTTCAGAGATGCTAAAAATCAAGTATTGCTATATTAATAAATTTAAAAAGCTGTGCCTGGTAAACATCGCCGAAGGAATGAATTGAAAAAAGTGAAGCCTGGAGAGTTGGAAATTCCCTAAGAGCAAGGGTGGTGGTTGGTCAAAGACCAACGAACATCACTACACGTGTTACTAATCGGGATAATCCAATGAAAGGGTGAATAAAAATTTAATTGGAATAAAGACGTCTCGTGACTTGTAGGAAGAGGAGCACGTGAGGAAGTTTCTGGAGAGAGAGTTGGAGTCGAGTTAATAAAATAGCATGCGCAGAGAATTAGGATAAGATTCGGATCGAAATTTTCGAGATTATTCTGGTAGAAATTCTCGTGGTCACTTTTTAGAGATCAGTCTGACAGAAATTTTCGTGATCATTCGGACTGAAAATCTGGTAGCATTTAGATTTGACATTAAGATCACTTAAGAGATATTTCGGAGATTCAGAAAGAACTAGTACTCTGCTGCACCGGAATAGTTGCTCTTTATCGATTTTAGATTGAAGATTCTCGACTTAGGATTTTTCGAGTCTGTGGTATTACAACCACTAAATTACCACATGAAAATACAGTTTTTCGCGGTTTAGCTAATTCGTCGAAAAAATTAAACTCAGTTTGGAAAAACATGAACTTTGGGTGTGCGGAGTTTTAACGTCGTCTGTCAGCTGGGTCCTTGGAGGAACGAGAGGGTGGAGCCAGACAAGGTTGCTTGCCACTTGAGCAGTAAGAAGGGCACAGCTGTGAGGGACGGCGACTGGCATGAGTGAATCCATGGCACGATGTGTGGGGCACTGACCTTGCTTCCTCAGTTTTTAACGGTCAATACACCATCATCAGGTAATGATGTTGGAATCTACCAACTTGTCTTATGGCTACTTTGTGAAAGAAGATTATGTGCAGCAATTTTAGAACTTAAAAGCCTTAACACAGAACTTTTGGTTTAATTATGTTGAATTAATTTTGGAAGGGCGAAGAAGAGGAAGAAGAAAGGCATCAAATAAAATCATTGTATTCAATTCAAATGTTAGTGGTAGAAAAATGGTTTGAATGATAGTTGAGCAGAATAGAGGGAAATTGGCTATGAAAGGTGTATTGTATTGATTTTATAGATAGGGAGTGTGCATGTATTACTGTGAATGTTTTCTGTGTAATTCACTGTTTTTGAATAAATTGAACCAACGTTATTTCAAACTACGGCGTTTTCCTGTAAGGAACTCAGAGTGTCGTCGACACCTCTTAAGGGGCCGAACGTACATTTAAATTACTGTACACAAATGTGGGGACTTTCAACTAGCCGGTGCAATCACATAAGGTAAAGTGTTACCCACTATACCGTTTTAGTGGTGTGATTTAGTTACAATTAGCTTGCCCAATGTGGGGCACGCTTTTTGGGATCATACAATATGCTATATTCATTTTATCGTCATTCATTGGTGTTGCAAGTTAAATTTTAGTAAATCCCACCTACTACATCACCCCGTTTAGTTACAATATATACTATTTACAATAAAACTAGTTTTGTAACAATGAAACTAGATTAGTTACAATAAAAGCTAGAAAAGAGAAATTTGCACTTTAACGAAATAGAATATGTACTTTGAAGTAGAATAAAGATAGAGATATTAAAAGATTGAAAAACGGATAGAATAATGCATTTACTTAATATTGTGGAGTTAAACCCGGTTGTTCCCACGTCAAACGATGATACTTCCATTTTCAGTTCATACATTGGAGATCCCGAAGCGTTGAATCGCCGCCTGTAGTAATTCCAAGCGGGTCCTCGTGAGGCCTTCCTGCACGGCGATGCCTGATCCTTTCAGGGCACGCTTCGCGCGGAATTTCTCCAGGCGTTTTCTATAACTGACAAATTTTACATTAATAGGTCCTTTTTACCACGAGTTTTAGGACCTACTCTATGACTCCTATCAATATCAACAAGATCAAGAGGAACACTTATATTTTTTGCCACAGAAATAAGTAACTGATCTGTTTTTCGCCTTCTTTTTCCTCTAACCCAAAGTTTCTCCGTGTATACATCTCCAATTGATCCGTTCGTTCTTCCAACTTTTGCTTAAGAACGCGGACCTCCTCATGCTTCGCTTCCAGTTCCGATTTCAATTCTGAAACAAGTTCAGTATTGAAACTCATCGCTTCTTCCAGTTTTTTCCAGCTCTACGAGGATATTGGCCAAATATTGAAAAATGACAGGTGAGTGCAAGGCCTTCTCAACAGCCATCGCAACGTCAGAATGGACATCGGATGCATTGCTGCAGTTATCACTCTTAGCATTTCGCTTATGACTCTTCTTCAAGAAAAGGGAAAAACTACAGGAGCCTAAAAAATACGAAAATAGGAATTTCAAATAGTTGCAGATAAGAAAGTGAACAGCTGTTATACGTGCTACTATAAATTAAATAATTCAGAAGAAGAAATAAATAATTAAAAATAAGAGTCACAAACGTCTAAGAAAATTCAACTGCATACTTATCTTTTGCGAATCGGCAGAATTTCCTCTTCGGAGCGAACAAACGTGTTTGGTGACTACCTGCTAATCGGCTACCCGCGAATGCTCGGAGCGCTCACGTCTTTACAGGACAAGTGCTATACAAAGACTGTAATACTGGATATGTTATTCTCATGTTAATTATCATTTGCCTAATATTAAAAAAAACAAATTAATAAGTTCATGTTAATATTGGTTTACAGATCAAATCCAGTTATTGAGGACAATAACCCAAGACTAAGGGAGGAGGAATTATATCACTATCCAGCGTCGCAACACCGACCGCTCCGTCAGCACAGACCAAGACGTTCGCTTTCTGAAACTTTCACTTTTCAGAGTAAACAAGACTTATATCCTGCTTCAAATTATTTCAATGCATTACATTGAAAACATATTATTCAAATTTTTGTTGTTATTGTAAATGTTAGAAAGTAAGATGTGATAACTAATGTGAACAAAGAGATTTAGAGAAAACTTTGTAATTTGTATAAATACTCCAAGAATTTGTAACAGACGACACTTCAAGTCCTGACTCCAAGAGGGATTCATCCTTCTACTGTACATATGTGGCATAAGTTGGTATTCAAGTAGTCTTCGAGTGTTTTCATTGCCTCTGGCGAGTAGCAGAACGTAACTCGAGTATAATCGAACAAGAGACGATCGCAAACTATTATAACCGCAACATGGAATATAAATAAATTATTATATACAGACAACGGAACGACAGAAATGATTTAACAAATAACCCACCAGGAACTTTACATCCACGGGTGGGAAGTAGAGGGCGATTGCCTCTCCCCTGTGTTTGATTATATGTGGTATTTTATTCCTATTTTTTCATATTTATGACTTCTTCGAAGGCCCCTTTCCTTATAAAAGTATGTTTAAACAGTAGTATAAAAGTGTGCGATAATTTCGATACGACGCAGCGTGGGGGCAAATGCCATAGAAACAAAAGTCAAAAGTGAATTAATCGACCTAAAATTTGATACTTGGGTTTTTTGGACTTTTTACATTTTTTTGTTTTTTTTGGGCTTATTACGATCTGTCGTCAGACTTTACCAAGTACCAAGATGGGAGATCAAATATGGCGACTTGAAAATACTAGTAAAATTGAGTAATCGGTTTGAAATGTATAAATCTTTAAATATTTGCGGCGCAGTAAATTCATCGCTCCATAATTATGATTTTAAGGTGTATCGGAGTGAAATTTGGACTGAGAGAGTTGCTATGTTTTATCAAGACACTCTCATTCACAAGGAAAATACTCCATCTTCAGGTGATGCTCGAGTTTGATGTTGATGATAAGTCAGTTTCGATTTCTAGTTATTTAATATTAATATTTTTACTTGTTTCTACTGATGGATATGCCAATATAAATAACTGAGTAGATAACTTACGCTTGCTTGAAAAACTTGGATCTGATATTAAAAATCTCCCGACAGCATTTTCCATAAGCACTATGGATGTGACAACATTGTGTTGGAATGCGAGATCCAAATTCAAGGGTAGGAAAGAATTTCTCCAAACCTTTGAATATGACATCGCAATCTATTGTTCGGTTACTATAAGGTTTATATATCACGTCCAACAGTTCAACAGTTGATCCTTTCCTCCTTCTGTATTTGGATCTCACATCCAAACCTGTTCTCTCAATGTAGTTTTCTGTCGATAGTTTTTAGGAGAGAATTTTTCCCGATACAAAAATATTTATTGCATGCATCTTCTGACTTTGATTTATGTCGCGTTTTCATGACATTCATAATTATACCAATTTTTGACTTCCAATGATTGGAGGACAATCGTTTGTTTCTCCAATTAACTCCCCCAATGACGGTTCGAAGCCCGGCTGCAAAAGGAGGAAGGTGGTCGCCCTGCCGAAGTGACCAGAACCGGGAGACCGGGGAAAATAGGCACGAAACCAATGG
>NNCF01145414.1:18513-40646 GCA_002313205.1 Laupala kohalensis | reverse complement strand
GATTCAACCATACCCATTAAAAGCCCACCTAAAGTACAACTCAAATATAAACATATCTCAAAACATTACATACATCATTATAAAAAACAGAGAGAGGAAAAGGAAGAAGAAAGAGGAAAAAGAAAGATACCCTGATAGCCCTAATAGCGTCGGGATCGAAAAGAACAAGGGAGGTGACCAAAAGGGAGGTCAGGAAAGAGAAAGGAAGGAGCATGGCACAAGTAAGTGGAAGTAATGCCAGACTCACGTCGGGACCCCGTGTTCAAACCCGGCTCGTCCGAACTCGGTGAGACTTTCAGCTGGGATTTTCCTTCACCTACTTCAGACAAATGTCGATTAGGTACTATAAGTACCCTGGCAACCCAATATCTCTCTTTACTAAAGACACGATTAGGTGGAAGAGCCTGAAGGCCTCATGGCCTAAACCTCCTTTTGCCATAAGACATAAAATAAGTAAATAAGTCTTTAATGATTTATTTTATTACATTCTATGAGAAAAATTGACAGATAATAATTTATTGTTTCATTAGAAATATTGAAGACATTAAATAAATAAATTTATTGTCAAAAAACAGTACAAACTGCGTATGACCACGTGGAGGACAATAAACTAATTTACTCTCCGGAAGCAAGCGAGGGACGTATTCCATCAATTCCGATCAAGGGCCCTAAGGCAGAGGCGGTTTCAATAAAAAATTCAGCATAAGTTCCTAGATAAGATAAAAAGTTAGCTGGGAGTTATAATACATATATAATGTCAGTAAGTTTGTAATTTAACGCAAAAAATTTACATGTATAAATTATTATTGAACTATAGATTTTTTTGAGTATAGTGTTTACAAATCATAAGAATAGAAATACTAAATTCACGATTTGTTGTTTCAATAAATGCGCCCCTAGACAGAAGCCTAGAGGACCTGTGTAAGAAATCCGCCTCTACCCGAAGGAAAAACGGAGAAAAACCCGGGCCAGGATTGCTACTAGGTTGCTCCTATTACCTTAATGTGATAAGGAGCCTCGTGTCCTAGGTGATTAATTAGTTTTGCGATAACATCTGCAGTGTTAGAGAATCGCGGCGTATCACAGTTTTTTCTTCTTCTTTGCGTTAATGTGAACCCGAGGCGCGTGTATTTTTTTTTAATTCTTCGTGCGCATGCACGGTGCAATGGATTTTTCCTTGCGACGTACTCAGTGTATTCGACTTTGTGACTGGTTTCCAGGAAGTGACGTTCTAGCCAAAGTCAATGCGCTGCGCATAATGACACTCTTTCGAAATAGAAGGGGTTCCTAGCCTTAATATTTCGTGTTTACGGTGATTTTCAAACCATTTTATTTTCAAACACTAGCGGAGTATTCGGCGTTAACCCGGTCATTTTCTTAAAACAAAAACAAAACTGAGCAGTGCTTAAATTTATCGCACTCTTCTCCAGTAATTTAAACTCTTGAATGACTGATTTTGTGTCCTCCTCCTCGTATCGAGGGTTAGAGAGAGAAACGAAGGGTTCTGTTTATTTCTCTCTCCGCCATCTTTTGTGCTTCTGAAGGATGTTTCCTCCTCAATATATCTCTTACTTGCTGACCCGACAAACGTTGTCCTATCCAAAAATTTAATCAAATTCGTTTGCGATATTATATAATATTTTCCTATTTTCTGATTGTCTTGAATACATATAATACAAATAGGGTATGCGGTTCTAAATATTATAGACTATCAATATTCATATTCTTTATTTACTCCAACGTTTCGACACTGATTGGTGTCTTCATCAGGGCGTGACTTGAGAACCCCTGGACCGATTTGACTAATTAAAAAAATGATTGCAATAGAATAAGGTTTTTAGGGAACGAAAAATTGGAAAAGTTAGCAGGAAAATTGGGAAATTCGGGAAAAACAAATTACCTTCTAGTATGGGCTTTTTGTACGAACTCAAGACCATAACTCACGATTCGAACGATGGATATGCGTAGTTCTATTTATTATTATTATTATTATTGTTCGTTATTGTCATGGAAAAATATTCAGAAAAAAAACATTCGAAACAATTACAAAGGAAAGTCGGAAAATTCGGAAAAATTGCAAAAATCATAATTTTTGTCTTCCGCACTCTCGACTATAACTAACGGTAGGAACGACATATTTGGTTGATTCTTTTTTGCTTTTTTCCTGTTTTTTATTTGAATTGTGATTCTATTGTAATTTCATCCCAATCGTTTCATGAAATGAATTACGTTTCGTCTTTTTATCTCAAACAAATTTACATATTTACCTACGAAGGAAGGTGGTGACAAACGGTTATACAGTTACAACAAAGAGAATCAATTGTCCAATGATCACTAAGAAATACATTTTTTTATTCTTATAATTTTTCTTTTGTTTACACATTTAAAATAGCACATCACAAATTCACAAAAATATCACAAACGATCTTAATTCAGTTAAACAATACATTAAATCCTTCAAGTCATTATTCAGATATATACATAAAACATATCGGTGGTATTTCTTGACCTTGTCAATCTTTTCTTCTCTCAAAGATATGTGAATAATGACTTGATGAATATAATGTATTGTTTAACTGTCATGCGCTTACCAACGAACAGAATTTAATTTTTATTTATATAGATAAGAAAGCATATGTCGTAGCAGTGCACAATCTAGAGGTATATCAGTTTAAACAAGTGTGCCATACGAACTCTATTATTTCTACCGGATCTATCAGCAAACTTGATAGTCACCAGAAATGCTAATGAAATTTCTCATTTACTAGATAGCAACTAAGTTTTTGAATGAAATTAATGGCCTTATTCTCGCCAACCAATGTATTTATTGTGGTTATAATATTTATAATATAAATATGTGGTTGACGAAACTAAGAAAATGAATTTAATTTTTAATTATGCCAACAAAATGTCACCAACACCATCTATAACTAAGTTTTTAATTTATTATCATTGATGTTATATAAGTATTTGCAAAACTTTGCATTGCACCTGAAACAATCCTTAAGAAGATTCCTTGAAAATTTGAAATTAATTAATTTATCAATAATTTTTTTTGATATCGACGTTAAGGAAATTACGTTGAATTCGCTTTCAGTACAGAAGGTTTTTTCCCGTTTCTTTTCTTCTACTGTTTCGACGACGCCGATTCATGACTGAGCACAATTTACTCTCATGCGTCAGTAGTTTTCTCTTTATACTTAACAAATTTTAGAAGTATGTAGCTTTAAAAAAGTTTTGTTTTTTTCCGTAAAGTATTTTTTATATTCCACCTCGTATTAATTTCTCATTTGCAATTCATTTCTACAATGTAATTTTTAATTTTTTTTTTTGGGGGGGGGGGCTTTAGGGCTCGTCAATGTCATTAGAACCCTTATAATTTTTAATCAAAGGTATTCAGTTAGGATATTCTGAAGAAGAGAACTATTTCGAGGCCAAAAAATATTTTTTGTGGCGAAGGGATGGAGGCGGAGAGTGATGTATTTGTGTTTATTGTCAGGTCATGAAGAGCAGGAATAAATGAAGTTGATCCTCTAACCTTTCTGCGTTAAACTAATTCCCTTCCGCCATGCTCCCGTCGCAATGCATCACATGTAGGACGTAAAACGGATTTTGGAGAATACCGAACATTAAAAAAAATCATTCATAAAATCTCTGGTTTTGCGGGAATTATATTCAATTTTGTCGCTCATTTCAAAAAGGCTAATAAAGAATAAACCAACATCCGCACCGCGTCAAAGCTTGGATCAGACGTCAATAGGATCACGGAAATTTGAGTAGAAACGTGCCATTCACTGTGGGACGGGGTGTGTGTTTCATCATGCGTTGTGGAAATAAATAATGACGTCTTTACGCCTTTAATTAGTAATTGTTAATAGCTACGATAGATCGGGAAGGATTAATCTTCTTATAAAATGTATATGTTGTTCATTTAATAAAGAAAATCTCGTCAACATCTGGTGGAACGCGAGTTGGTATTACGGGTGACCGTTCTACTGATCAGTTGGCCGCACTGTAAAATCCGTTGGTCTAGCCGTTCTGCAACGGTTGTCAGTAACAACAGCTGTCGAGTCGCAAGCACAGCGTTGTTCGAGCAATGTCGCAAGTATGCCAGTATATTTTGTATGATGACTTCAGTATTTGTAACTTCATGAATTGTAACCATATCAGCTTTATTGAAGGTAATGTTTTAGGAGTCTTTTGAATATTCTGTGATGGGATAAATTATTTGAGAAAATCTATAAGGTAGTTATCTTCGTTAAATTAGTTAATGTTATTTGTCACACGTCTGATGTGTAGATTTGTATATAATTTTTATAAATTTTACTCTTTATTTCATTGTTGTAATATTGCATTAGTGTACTGAGCTAAATAGGCGGAGACAAAATGGCAAGTTAAAATATGTTATGTTTAATAATTTATGTCCGCTGTTAAAGCACCTCCCCCAATGTCTAACTTGCAAACAAAATCTCGAAAATAAAAGGTCTCCATAATAAACATGATATCTTACAGATTTTTAAACATGAAATTCTACAGTTGATAACATTTTATTCATTTTCTTTTTATGTAATTATACATCATTCACTCTCCATTATTTTTTTTGAAAAACATTGTGAATAGCATGGAAAAAATAAGTTAAAATTCCATTTAAAGTCCACACAATTTCGGTTTTATTTATTTTCTCCTTCTGCAAGAATTATCTTCAAAAGTGTTTGGGATTATATTAGCACTGTTAAAGTTTTGCTTTTTAGTGTTTCATTTACTACAGTTTTTCATTTGTTTTTTATAATTTAAATTAGTTTACAAATTGTATTTTATGTCCTCTTTTTTGTGAAATTATTTTCAATTTTTCCTATGAGGCCTGTTGGTTTTATAAAGAACAATTTGATGAATTTTCTATTTATTTATTTTGTGCCTTTTTTGGTTCTTGGTGTGGTTCAGCAGCCATGAGGAGGCACTGAGACTCTTCAACCTAACCGTTGGACTTGGGAGAGAGAGTTGGGAAGGAGAGATGTTGGGTTGCCAGGGAACTCATGGTACCGAACCGACATTTATCTGGAGTAGGTGAGGGAAAGCTCGGCTGAAAACCTCACCACGTTCGATGTACGTCGTTACAGATGTGCGTGTTTTTATTTGTTACAAAACAGCTCTATGCTCGCACATTGCTATGTGCTATTTTGATGAAAATGATAAATTAAAAAAATATTATTCATTTACTTACCCACATATTTTCTCAAATTAAATCAGTAATATAACATTTCAAGAGAAAATGAAATTTTAATCATAAATGTAGTATAATCACCACCATTTTAGCCTTGTGTTTCAGTGACAAATCGCCAGAACTTATCTCGGCTAAGTCATTATTTTTTGTGTGTGTCTATTTATACCTTATCTGATTAGTTCCGTACTCAATGTGCGAGAATAAAACAAACAAATTCAGTTTTCCCAACAACAATGAGCATTACTCAATTGATATCCATTCCAATATATTATTGGAGCAGATGTCATGGTTGTTAGTCTAATACCTACTTTTCATATATTGTGAGTTCTTATTCCCTTTAGTTCTGGGTATGCTTCATGCGTTACCAAATTTCTTTTCCTGATTTTAAATAACTGGTTCTTGACTTTCGTGGGCACGTTGGGAGCGAAAATTCTTTGTGCGCCTTGTTACGGCAATAAAAGAAGTATATATTTTCAGAGAGAGGTATGGCATCATTATTCTTATTTTTTGATTCGTAGATTTGGTTCAAGCGGCGGGAAATTATGAACTCTATGACCTCATGAGCGCATATTAGGATCTGCTGTGGAGAGTTTGATCTGTCGACATTCTTTTGTAGATTATTAATAAGCATTTTTCTGAGTTCTTTATAAAAATTACCTTGTTGAGTAATAATTTAAATTCACTTGAATTTTTACTTTCCAATTACACAGCGTGTAAGGAAAGTATTGTAATCGGTCGAATTCTTTTTAGAAATCTCTTGGGATCTTTGCGAATCGGTTTCAGGAGATTTGGTCTATTTTCAAATTTTAGCGACTATGTCCAATGTGTGTGTGTGTACGTTAAGAATTCTCTTCCCCGATGATTCACAAACAAATAGATGCACAGAAACCAAACTTGAGATTTGACTTTGAATGCGTTGAGAATAGAAGCTTTTTTCTGGAGAGCTCATTCCGACTTCATTTACACACTGCGCTCCACTTGAGGTTTCTGAAAATCCAAAATATGGATAGAAGCATTTTTTTTGTTCAGTTAATTCTCCGTACAGAGTGTTAAACCGCATTCATTCATGAACACAGCACCGTCTTCGAGATGCAGCGAAATATTTTTTTCTCCCGAAAACAGAGTGGAGGTGCTTTTTAAAAATATGCCTGTAATAAGGCTATTGCAAAGAGTTTAATGCTTTAAATATGACATCTTGTTTAATATATTATTAATATTTCTTTTCTGAAGTGTGGTTTTTTTTCCCAAAATTTTAGCGCCATGAGTTTTTGTTATAATTCGAATGTTGAGTGGAGCGCACTCCAGATTTTTCATCAATTTCTCTAAAGGTTCTCATCTTAGCAATTTCTTGGCCTTGGTAGAGGAAGAGACATGCATTTTACGTCTCGAAAGATTTGATTAGAGATGTAGAACCATTATTATTTTACATTTGACTGCGTGAGCGTGAATGTCAGTCTGATCGTTGTGACGTCAGTAAAATGACCCGGACTATGGAGCCGGTTCTTCTCATTGAACGTCCCCTAATCGATTGACCACCTGAAACATACATTAAATGTTCCGTGTCCAACTCTCTCACAATATTATTCCGTTTGAATACATTATTTGTAATAAAGTTGTTTGACTATTTCTGCAGAATCAAATGCATAAAGGCCAATGTTTGAGTGTTTAAATGATTATCCGTATTCAATTCTGTATTATTTCATGAATTTTTATTGAACTCGAAGTAATACTAAAAGCCTAGTCTACGCAGAGCACCAGATCTAGTTTAAATGTTAACCTATCACTCAAGAATGTTAATTAATTCTTTATTCCTGAGAGTTCTATGCGTGTAATAGCAGCGTAGGTGCTGTCAATAGTAGGTACGTGGGTAGGTGGACTTATGCGGTTGCAAAGAGAGCAATTCAAACACGCGGGCGCTACTGGATGAGTTATAAATAAATGTATACATTTATTGCCCAAAATAAGCAACTACTAACTACTTATGACCAAGTGAAGGACAGTAAACTAATTTACTCTCCGGAAGTAGGGATGAGACCATCCTACAATTCCGATCAAGGGCCCTAAGGTAGAGGCGGATTCAAAAAAATTCAGCAAAAGTTCCTAGATAAGAACAATAATAGTTCGCAACGTGTTACAATTTTAACAGAGTACTAACAAATTTTATTTTAGTCAAAACCACGCAAAAGTCATTTCATAAGCAAGTATTATTATCAAACTAAAAGAAAAAACTCAAAATATTGTTTACAAATCGTAGGCGAGGACCTAGAGACTCTGAACATAAAATACGCCTCTCTCCGGAGGAAAACCCTAGTAAGCTACATTTCTATAAAATTCAAAATCGTTCTCTGCATTGTACTTCTCAATCAAGGATCTCAAAGTTCTAAACCGAAATTTGTAATCTGGATATTGAAAGTTTAAAAACTAGATATGCTACACATTTTTTTCTGAACAAAGAAGTGTTTTGAATTCCTTATTCCAATGTAACACTCGTATCGATTCACATTTGTTTTTATGCGTGAAAACCTTATTTCAAGAGATTCTGGGAATTTTATAAATTCTATAATATTTATATGATAAACTGCTTACCATCTTTCTATATTTACTACAAATATTTCTTGATTTTAATTAATCAAATATTTCCCTACGCGTTATATAATTTCTGAACTATGTAGAAAAAGCTTTATTTTTTTCACGAATTAGTGTAGTCCAAAGATACATAGTATGATGGAAGTTTTACCTTTGAATATATTATTTCGATCTAAGCGGAGCCTACTAAATTGTGATCTGATAGTAGAACATCAATCAAATAAATAAAATAAAACTTTGAAAAATGGAAAAGAAAAAAAAATATTTTGTTGCTTAAGCAGTTTTCTGTTACATAATTTTTAGGGTTCAACGAAAAATGCAGCAATGAAGTCTTAAGTGATAGAGTATATGTTTATGAAACAATAAAATTGCACGTGTTTCCGGCGTGAATACTTTTCTACTGGTGCCTTCGAACAGATAATTCGTGATACACTGCGTGTAGAGTCAATGTTTTCTGCGAAGACTGTAATCTGTAACGCGAAAATGTGAAGTAAATGGAGCGTACTCCACGTCTTTCACTGTAGCTGAAAGTCAATACGTCATTTGATGTACTTCCATTATCAACCAGCACATTTGATGAACTCCAGGACGTTTCCTTTGCTCAGACGTTTATTGCCTACAACTCAGAGGCAGCGTGGTCTCCATTATTACGTAAATGCACTGAGAGACAGAAGATGGGTGAATAGAAAACAACATGGACGACAACAATGTATTTTAGAACATGATTAAAAAAGTGTAGGAAATAAGAAAGACGATGAGCATGTAAGTAGATAATACTTTTAAAATATTATTAAGTATAAAGTAGATAATACAAAAGTAAACGTTACAGATGATTACGCACCCAACGTTTCGAATTATTTATTATTTCTTCATCAAATTCAACTTCCGCAGTTTGTTCAATTCGTTTCCATAACCAACTCATATTTATGAAATAAAAAGTATTCAAATAATTTGCTCTTTGAACCTCGTCAAATCATAGCAAATTGAAGTTATATCAATACATTTATGTAAATTTATTAATTTTTTCGTGAAAGAAGGGAATCCTGTACCAGTCACGAGATGTGAAATTATCACCGATATTAAATAATGGACACCACTAGTCATGTGATCACACGTATTCAAGTTAATTGTTCATCTGTTTTACTTTCCACTGTTCGTTTTACTAACACTCTTTTGACCGTATTATTTCCATGCTCGTATTTTATTCATGTTCATCATAATTTTACTTTCTCATACACTGTCTCAAATAGAAAGTATTGTAATTGTGAAAAAATTCGAAAGCGAGATTTGGACGGAAATATTTGTTTTGACGATCCCTGATTCAGAAGAAGTGGTTTTTGGCATAACGTCCGTCTGTCCGTATGTGCGCAGCGATTCTGAGTGAACGAATGAATCCATTTAATTCGCATTTCGTATTTACGGTAGAGTGTACTTATTGTCTATGCACGTGCTCTATTTTTTTACTTTAAAACAAAGGGTACTTCACATGAAGGTCAAATAACTTTTTTTATGTTTCTCAAAAACGGCTTCTACGATTTTGCTTACGATTTCAGTACGTAAACTGCAATTAGAATGCATTACAACCGCATTAGAGGTATTTCGCGTTTAAGAGTGGTACAGACGCAAGAAAATAATATCTATCTGCTACACTTTCACGTTAGTTCAATGTTTCAAGAAGCTTGAATAATATTTAGCGGTGTAAATGGACCAAGCAGACGTAGAATACACTTTTCATAAACTGAAATGAAAGATATGATGATGATAAAATACATAGGAGGACAGCAAACGCACTACAGATACGAAAATACATCAATTTCTGTCTACAACGAAATTACATTTATATAATACTTTTACGATATTTATAAGACTGATATGTTTCTATTTGTTTTGAAATAATATTCTGAATATTTATTTTACTTTCAAATAAAAGACTGTAACAAGTTCATGTAGAGACTTTGAGCCGTGGAATAGAGCACTGGAAGACGACCAAAATATAGAGGACCACGCCAGAAATAGTCCTTTTACTATTTTGAGAAAATGAAAGAAAACACACGAGAATGATGCTCCATCCCTTTGAAAAGGGAATTTATGACATTCCTTCCATATTGAGCTTTGACAGGACAAATGCGACATCCCATCAAAATTTCCATTCCTTGCTTTGGTCGCAGGGGTGTCAACCGCTGCAGCACTGTTGGATTGGATTCCCGGCTCGTCGCCATTTTTACCTTGACAAAAATTATCACAAGTCATCAAATATCATTAGCTAGTATCGTAACCAATTGGAGAATACCCCTTCCCGTGATCGTGGATTCTTCCGATGCAGTTTATGCTAGTGTAATGTCCTTCACAGTACTTCATTCCAATCCATTGTTTGAGCTCGAAGCGCTCATCAACTGAACTCCGTGTCTATCTTTATTGCTGAGATAGGAATTCTTGCAGTAGACATTCGCGCTGTTGCATCTTTCTGTTTCTTAATGCCGCCTCCCCGTCTCTTACAATCTTTGAAACTCACAATTTGTAACAAAAAATATAAGGAGTAGTAAATTTTGATGGAGTGCTTAATGTTGTTAACAACAGACTCTGCTCTTAACGGGACACTCGCTTTGACGTGCTTCGTAAAACCACAGAACGACTGTGAACATCCGGGACGGTATCATTATATCGCGAATGATTTGTCCGTTCGAATGCATTCCGTGTAAATTTTGTGTGGATTTCACAACGAAACCACTGATCCCAATGTCGCTCTGTAATTGAATGTGTAATCTGCGATGATGCTGTGAAAATTTGTTGGACCAACTGATGTGTTTAGCGAATACCTTCTCAATTGACACGTGAATTTTGTTTGTTCTAACCAATCGTGTTCTGATATCAATGATTGATTTTTATTTGTTCAAATTTTTCCCCCAATTATTGCGCTTCGAAAGTATCGCTAGTGCTCTGTTTTGTTCATTTTTCCTTCGATCACGCTCTTTTGTTTCGCGTAAATGAAAACATCTGTCAAGAGAATTCTTTTTCTCTTCTAACAAATAGTTGAAATTTTTTTAGAGGATTGTCATAAAAATCTTCGCTTAATAATCTGACAGATATTCATACAATATTAGGTTTTATTGCTATGTACATTCATTCATCCTCTATGATAAATCTCTGACGTAAATCTGGAAATTATTACTTGTTTGGGGGTTTGCTGTACATCGTGTATTACGGTAATCAGTCAGCGAATGATCCATTCGTATCATTTATGAGAAATAAGGTAAATTATATTTCGCTCGTCTTTGTGATCCATTTGAAACCTGCGTGGGACAACCCACGTGGAGATCAGTGAACGCTAGGCTACATTAGTCGCAGCGACCGCAAGCGTAAAATAAAGCCCCCCAGGGGACTTACATCTAGTAAGTACGTGTTTGGAAAACACGGGGCCCCGAGCTGAATCTGGCATTACTTCCACTTGCTTGTGCCATGCTCCTTCCTTTCTCTTTCGTGACCTCCCTTGGTCACCTCTTGTTCTTTTCTATCCCGACGCTATTAAGGCTAGGGTATCATTCATTTTCCTCATTCTTCTCATTTTCTGTCCTACCTCTCATTTTTTGTCCCCCCTTATTCTTTGTCCCCCTTCATTGTAGCCCCCCCCTCCATTTGATGTATGTTGTGAGATATGTTTTGGTGTGTTGTAGATCAGGAGGGTTTTTAGTGGGTAGGGTTGAGTCATGTTGGCTCTCCGTAGTGCGTAACTGCATTTTCCCTACCTGTACAAGTATTTCAGGTTCCAATGACCTTTGATGTCGACATGAACCGTAAAGCCCCACAAAAAAAGAGAAAAAAGAAAGTAAAATAAAGTGTAGAAAACAGGAAACGGATTTTGGTGAATACTCCTTTGTGAATGGAGTCAGCGTGGGTAGAGCGCTGAACTGCTGGCTGGATGGCTGGGGTTCAAACCCTGGTGAGGTGGGGATTTTTCATCACACCTCAACATCCAGACTGACTCCCAGGCCTACTCAGCCTGCTGTGAAATGAGTACCAGGGGCTATTCTGGGGTCAAACCGGTCGGAGCGAGATGCTGACCACATCTCCTCTTAGTGCCGAGGTCTAGTAATTGCGGAGCTCTACCCTCCGCGACCCCCATGGGCACCTTCGGAACCTGTTGTGGTATAGTTTGATTTTGACTCCTTTGTGAATAGAACCATTGTAGACTGGAATAACACACCTGTAGCAACTTGCCAAAACAGTAATTTTCCTCTTCTTGCTTCTTCAAAATATGTGCATGTGTGTGAGACGCAGCATAGAGACGAAGAGGAGGGAAAATGCTCAAGAGTGAAGTTCGCACGTTCTGTTTTGGTTCTGTTTTGCTTCATTATTATGACTTTTTTATTCGATTGTAATTTTACGTTGAATGTGTAGAAGGAGCAATGTAGCTGTTAGTAAACAAAATTGTGTTTGTGTACGTATGTGAATAAACTCACGCGTGAGCCTCACGTATTGAATTAATTCCTTAAATGTAATTTTCTTCTCGTTGTTATCTTCTGTACTAATTTTATATTTATTTTATTCCATTTTTGGGGGTGTGTTTTGTAGATACTTATGTACTGTCAACTTCCTATTATGTAATTTCTTTCTCTGCCGTAAATAAATTATAATTATTATGTGAGGTATGGTTTAAAATTTACATTTTACATTAAAGCTTTAAGGTATTTTTGTGTGTTGACAGGTTATTACAGGAATGATAACTCCATCTCAAACACGTTCCATGTGTCTTTTACCCACGGTATCTTTTGTGCTGGTTTTCCATTGTTAACACAAATTGTTTTTCAATCATTTGCAATAAATCGAAGACTGTCTTTGAATGCAGCGTCTTCATTCACTGCGAATGGCGGACATTTTTGACACGTTTCACTGTCAGGAGAATTACAAACATTTGCTCGGGGGAAGTGACGGAAGTGGATGTTTGTTCAATCGTCTCGAGGGTTTTTCGTTATTCAGTCGGATTTCTCGGACGAAAATTGTCTACATCAAATGCGATAGCACCTAAGGTTCTAGAAAATATTCCATGTATTTCTAACCCAAACATGCGAATTTCATCAAAATCGAATTTAATTGAATGCGAAATATGTTATGCGAATTTAATCAAAATCCTGATATGTTGTGGAGAAAAAAGTCCAGAAATATACATCCGTAAAACAATTTTTCGCCCAATAGTTTAGGATGGGATTTTTAAGAACTCAAATATTGCATAAATAAATGCCCAGATGAGATTATTGTGTCGTTGATCCGATTTTCAGCCTCCACATCACACGAGAGGTATATTTTTGCTTACGTGGTGTTGCAATATACTTCAGTTTTTCTATTGAGAATTTTAATTGTACTTTCGAATTAATTCCTATTGATTGGGAGTGAATGTTTGTAACCATAGTTGGATTTTCATTTACAATTCAAAGAAGGTTGGTAGCAATGTAACGTCACTAGTGTGAGAAACAGGAAGTTACTTCAACTAATTAGACTATGTATTACTTGTTAGTTATGAAAATGTTGTACAGATGTGAAGAGTTCAGAAATTTACGAACACTTTTGATCAGGCGAAAATAGCGACGAGCCGGGAACCGAACCCTGGACACCTGCATTGGTCTCAGGGATGTTAACCACTACACCACCCGTTCGCCTTCCACACCATTTCCACCGAGACCTAAACCCCGGATGACTTGAGACATCCCCCCCCCCTCCATACAGGAGATAAGTGAACCAGGCGACACACTATGCTGTGTGCACTTAATTAACCGGTTTCACACGTTCCTTCGTGTTAAGGTTCGTTACGCATATATTTCTTGTGTAGGTTACACGGATCAGATATAAGCATACGGAGATTTATGTTCCGAAGTGGGTGATGTTGTGTACAAGGTGCTCATGTTATGTGAAGTGTGAGGTTCGTATTACGCTTTACCTTGTTTGTTTAACGTGTAATGTAGAAATGAAAATATTCTTTGTTGATGAAAATGTAGTCTCGAAGCATGTTTGAAAACATGGAAACATTGGAGTTTTACTTGTGGCCTAAACGCAAAAATATCCCTTTTGAGATTGTTTCCTGTGCAGACGAGGTCCTCCTCCTCTGAACCTTCTCTCATGTAACACGTGACGCGGAGGACGCATTAAAAGCCTCATTAAGCCTCGTTTCTTCTCGTAATTAGACTCACCTGTTACCTGGTAACAGTACTTGGGTTTCCTTCTACTTCCACTCGTAAGGCAAAAGCGGGTTCATAACTCCATCTCCTTTTGATTCGCTCAACACACACATTTCTTTATGCCTCCGAAATTTAAAGCCGGGCCTCACTACCACGGAAACACGAATTTCAATTCTATTTTCTTCCGGAAAAGGTAACATATTTTTTTTTTGTTCTTGCGGTATTTTTAATAATGTTTTTTTCTCGTTAAAACAAGCGTATTTTCAGGTGAAATAAAAGTGAGCGTATTTCTTTTGAAATAAGAATAAACTTGATAAAAACGGCTAACTTTTTATAAGGTGTATATTTTACACTTTCAAACGACTATTGATACGAACGTTTGTACAACCTTCGTTAAAGATGTTTCCACGAGTCCATAGCGTTTTCTGCAACAGACCATGACTCGAAATGCCCTCTATCCCAAGGTATCAATCAATGTAGACCCAGTTCTCTTTTTAAATGAAGCCTGGGATGTCGGTGCACGAGTAAGTTTTCTTCTTCCCATTCCGACCGCATGGCCCGCAATCACATTCAGTCAGTCCACCCGCTTGTGTTACGTTCTGCGGAAGTGAGTAGGTCGTACGCGGGGAGAGTCAATGTCGCTTCGCAACATGTCATCGTGTCTGCGCACAGTGAAGTGGATCGAGGCGAAACCTTGCCGAAACAATTTATCCAGTAAATTTGGCGAATTAGGCGAAAAATCATATTTAAGTCTATAAACACATGTTATGTCCATTATTCACGTAAAGAAAATGTACACGGAGATTCCTTTTAATTGTT
This sequence comes from Laupala kohalensis, assembly GCA_002313205.1. Classification (NCBI taxonomy): domain Eukaryota; kingdom Metazoa; phylum Arthropoda; class Insecta; order Orthoptera; family Trigonidiidae; genus Laupala; species Laupala kohalensis. The sequence goes on along the minus strand of NNCF01145414.1, from coordinate 25,853 downwards.
TATATAGATTTGATCCATTGCCTCTCGAATCAAAAATACATTTAACTTAACATGACATTTGTTTATGTACATATAAACGATAATTCGCAGTAATTCATCGAATTCAAGGGATAAAATTCTTTTGGCTTTTGGTTTCGTCTCCATACACTCCACTGTGCGACGTCACGAAGCGACGTTCACTAGCCCCGTGTGCATTCCCTTTACGAATGAGATCACCACGTAAATCTTTGTACTAGTCCTTTCGTGTAATCTACCTTCCCATTCTTAATAGAAGCAACTTATCTTTGCGAAATTAATAATAATTGTATATTCGTGGAAGTTTCAAAATATAATCAAATTAGGGTAAAGCTGGGAGAGATAGCAAGGACGCACAGAGGGGATGAGAGGGGAAGGAGTAGAGTGAGACCGGTGGCGCAGGTGGTAGTGTTGTTGCTCATCACCAAGAATATCCCGGGTTCGATTCCTGAAAGGGTGAGAGAATTTGTACCTTTTCAGATGAATGTCCCTGTTCACATATAACTGTGACTTCTGAAAAGAAAACCTACCTTCCTCTATCCAGCCTATTCTAGTATCAATGACTCTATCTATTACTAGCTACTTCTACTAACCCCTTCCACTTGGGTCAAGTTGTAGATAAAACCCATCTAACTTGCTCACCTATATTAATAACATTCTACCCTCCTACCTCCCATCGCTTCACGTAGATACGCTTCAATAGCACTAAGCTACACTTCACATTTACAAATACAACGATAAAGACGGTAGTGTGAGCGTGCGCAGCGGGTGACTTGGATGTTTACAGTGATTGTTTCGAGCGTCTAAGTAAGTGCTTGAATTTTCTTAACTCTTCTTCTGAATTTCTATAGAATAGCAGTCATGCAAAATATTTTATGATTAAACGACGTCTTATAAGCTGCTAACCTAGACTAAGGGTGCAAACACCAACGGTTATTTCTACAAGCGTCTATGTTTACATAAGAGGTCACGCAATCTGTCCTACTGAAATGGGAGAGTTTGGCGCATCTGCTACTTGTTCCCAGTAGTTTCCATGTTGGAAGTGATTGCACACTGAAGGAAAGAAAACGATGGGCGACATTAAGTTAAAAGTGTTATCAAGTGACTTAACGCTATTTTGTTACCTTGTCTCTAATGATTATTTTTTTCTTCTCTCTTTCATTCAAATTCTATAACTCTTCTTAAAATTCTTTCATTTTTCGGATTCTTTAATCCTTAGGTTCAAATATTCACTTCTGATACAATAATATTTGTTTACAAAAACTTTACAACAGTGTGTTTCAAGTGCAGTAATTACTGATGACAATTTAATTGTAGTTATTACGTATAACCATCTGTCCTATCCATTTGCGCAATACCACCAACCCTGTAGGAAGAGATTGCACAAAATAGCTTTCTTGTTTGTTTTTTTTACATCTGTGGCATTAAATTAAGGCATAATAATGGAAATAGCAATGTCAATGTATAAAAGAACATATGAAGTAAAACATAATCTGGGATAGTTTAGCAAACAATGCATATTTAAATTTTAAAGAAATTTTTTTATTGACTGTTGCTCAACTCTTCGAGCTTTACCTTGTGTGGTTTTAATACAAGAGCCTCCTTTGGGTTTTGTCACAGCTTTCAAATTGCGTAATAAACTTTATACGACGTCATTCATCTTCATAATGAATTTTAACGCTTCCCATCAAGTATAGTCGTATTCTACCGATGCAATTCTCGCGTCAAGAGTTTATAATTCAGATATCATTGTATTTTGACAAATTAAGTGAGATAAGATTTAATTGTACGAAAGTTGTAAAAGCATTAGAGAATGTTTAATGTATGCAATGAACGTGTAGCTGACGCACGCGACAAAATTGCAAAACCCGAAACAACGCCGTGAAGGGGTTTAATGTTTTGAAATGAAAAAGCTGCAATGTATCAGAAATCTTTGTTTGTGTTGCTGAATTATACTAAATAATAAGAACAGCGTAATTTTAATTTATCAATTTTGAAACAAAGAATTGTAAAATGGAATGTTAGTCTATTTGTTGAATACATTCATGATGTATTTCTAGAATGTCAGTAATACTGACGATTATTATGAATATTTATTCATATGTGTGTATTCCGTATATTATGTGTATTCCGTATATAAATATCCCTGCAGCACACACGAATATCTTTGAAGCGCACAGACAACTACGTGAGTGAGGACTGACCCTCAGAATCCAACTGCAATAGAAGCCTCTTCTTTATGAAAATTCACTTTCCTCTTGAGATTTTGTGAGGCAATTGACAAAGATGAAATAATATAATTGGGGAATTTTTAATGTTTAACTTTATTTGTAACCGCAATGATAATAATCTTGTAACGTATAGTTATATTACAATGCGAGCCTTACTTACTTCCGATTAGACCATATTTAATACATCTTAAATTTATAGTCATTATTTATTTAGTCATTACGATTTTCAATTTCATTAGTGAAATCCTTTTCGCTGTTTTCATGGAAATCAAGTTGGATATCCTAATACATACTAATATAGAAATGCGAAACGCGACAGCGTGTCTTGTGTCTGTTTGTTACTTCATCACGACTAAACCACTGAACTGATCGTAATATGAAATTTGGCAAAAGGGGATAGTTAAGATGTCCAGAATGAACAAAGATTAACTTTTATTTTTAAAATATGTGATAAAAAATATAATAATAATAATAAATTGTCAAAAAAGCAGTTACAAACTGCCATGTATGACCACGTGGAGGGAAAAAAAGCTAATTTACTCTCCGGAAGGAAGCCAGCAAGGGACGTATTCCATCAATTCCGATCAAGGGCAATTCCTAAGGCAGAGGCTAAGGATTCAAAAAAATAGAAATGGTTTACGACAATAAATGTCGAGAAAATCGCTGAGGAAAAAGAGCATTTTGTATTCGCTTTACGCTTTTGCCTAAACGGTTAGAGATCGGTGACAACAATGAATGACAATATTGTTTGCCTAAAAGAGTTCTAAAACCATTTCCGCGTCAGCGTATGTCTATCTACAAAAATTAACCTAAATTATCAATAAAACGCTCTTGAAAATAGAAATGTTAAAATACTTCGATTTAAGAGAGTAATTTAAGAAGGAAGAAATCAATCATCATCTAATTTTATAGATTATTTGTTTTGTAGATTTACCAAAGATAGAAGACGTCTTTAAATCGTAAAATTTCAACTAATAGTTTAGATTTTATAAGAATAATTGGTGCGTCTGCGTCATGCCTTGGAACGAAAATTCGACCGGCGCAGCTCTAATGTATGCAGTCAAGTTTTGTATTCGATTTGTATAATTACGAATTTGCAAAATTAGGATGGTAGGCATCTTTATAAAAAACCAATACGAAGTATTTTGGTTACAATATAGACAGATTTTTTTCCCCCTGAGTAAAACAAGTTTAGAGTAAAAGATATCTGCCAGTCGCGATAAGTGAATGTTTATCTTGTCATAAAAAATGAAAATCTACAGGAAACAAAATGTGATTTTATTGTTCGAAACAAAATAAATAACGTTACAGGAAAGTATTTGTTTCTTGTTGAATTGAGAAGTGACGGTTAACCGAAGCGAAGAGAGAAGATGAATCAAAGACTTGTAGGACTTCTGGACAGGAGAAGAAGAAGAACTAATGGGTTGATGGAGGAAGGACGACTGAAAGAAAATAGAGAGAGAACGCCTCAAAGCGGTTTCCACTATTGTGCAAGAGATTCTTGGCGTGAACTTGAATGTATTGTACGAATCACTGGGAAGAGTAATCCTGGAACATATTAGATCTCTGTTACCGTATCAGTATTTGTTCATGAATTGACATTGTTTACGTCTACGAATCACAATTAAATTGAAATTATTCTTCCGACATTTATGGAGACAATTTTTTAGCTCAAATAAAAGGTCAAAGGAATAATTCCAATTTGTTTTTGAATGTATTTATTAAATACTAATCTATCCAATCTCCACTTTATATGGGCTCCAATGACCTTTCATGTCGACATGAGCCGTAAAGCCCCACAAAAAAAATCCACTTTATATAATAGTGTTCTGATTTTTAAAAAATTACCAGGAAAATAGAATTTAGGGTTACAATAGTGGCAATAGTAATTACAATTTTAGAGTTACTGCTAATAAGTTTTTACTTTGTCAAAATATGAGTTTCTAACGAAGATACCTGAATATTGTATTCTTCATATTAGATAATGAGAATGATTGGATCAGTTTGAGCTAGGTTTTTTATTAACGATAATAAGTAGTCCACGTCAACTGGTATAAAACTAACTTAAGTGGTTTAACTAAGAAGCTTGAGTTACAATATATTTATGGAAGTCGATATTGCAAGTTATATGCTCGTCTATTTGTTGTATGTTTTCAAAGCTAAAAAGTGAGTGGAAAATAAAACGAAATGCCTGAGCAAAAGACCATCAAATATTCTTCAAAGTGTGAAATTCCATATGCTGCACAGTGCTGCCAACCTTTGAACAGCGAACAGATAAACAACTCGAACGTGTGAAGTTCTGTCCCCAGTGTCAACAGGTGGTTACACATTCTTCTTCAGCGCGGCGCGGCGCGGCGTTCGCTTNAAGAGACAGGTCCAGAGCCTCCTCTCCCCACTGGGAAGAGCAGGAGTGCCAACTCTTCTCTCATTAGATCCCTCTTCAAACACATTCAATCGATATTTCGCTCTGGTGTCGATTCCGACGAGCTTTCGAGGTGATGGTGCGAGGTCCTGCGTTTATCTTTGCTGCGTAAGCGATGTTGAACGCGCCCTCGCCTACCTATAAAACCCTATTCCATTTATTGGCTCTGTAATTATTGCAAAATGGCGCTATGACACGAACATGTCGAAGTAACACCTCTTTTTGTCGTTTCAGCATGAAGTCAAAACCCATAAATTGAAACAGATATGAGAAAAATATAACGGCGAGTAACGCTCGTCTTGATTTACTGTTCTGAATAAAACAAGCAACTACACGTTGTTGCATAAACATGAGAAGGACTCCCGGGGACGTCAGAGTACGGAGTAAATACCTCTCTAAAATTAATGTTTCTCGTTTCGTGTTTTTGTGCCAATTTCTTACCTCTTTACGTTTGAATTGTAAACAAATGAATCTAATTAAAGCAAAACAGATTTGTACGTATTGCGATTTATTGTTGCCCAACCTGGTTCTACGCACAAGTTTTGTTTATCATGCGCTTTTTGATCCACATTTGTTTTGACAATGAAATATGACAAAAATCTGCTTACTAGGTAAATTTGGATTTGTTTATTTGGAAAGATGATGACCCCAAATGGTGATTGGCTCACTAACTGTAGTTGTCGCACCCGTTTCATTGCGGTTTCTCCTTTTAGTTCTTCTTCCTCGCGACTACGTATCACTTTACATCACGTTGGGAATTTAATCCTCGTTCAATAGGATCTGGAGGATTTTTGGGGCTTTCCAGTCACAACCAGAAAAGTTGTCTGTAGAAAGCGCGAATGGAATGCGAACGTGGTGCAGAAGTCGACTTCTGCATTCGCGCATGCGCATTGGGTTACTAAAATGCTTTTTGTGAGGTAAACGGTCACAAAATGCTTAATAAATAATGAACTTCTAATTCGAATCTTCTGACTGGACTCAACTCTCCTCCTCAGCGAAGTCAAGTGAAGTTGACTACAGTCTACAGTTGTTCTTCATGAATGGAATGGAATTCTCGGAAAGTTGACTGTGGTCGACTACAGTCAGCAGTTGACTTTGGAACTGGAAAGTCTCAAATATGTTTGGAAAGAAGTGAATCGAAGTTACATTTGACACTGCGCAGCAATTAAGCAATATTTTCTTCTGAGAAAAGAAAAGGTCAGCAGTGAGAAAAACTAATCAAGACAACCAATCAAACTCTTTCTACTCCAAACTTAACGCAATGCAGTGTGAATAAAAAAAGACGGTCAGTGTGTGATCAATGATAGGTCTTGTCCCTCCCGGTGGCTAAAGAGCTAGCGTTGTTGCACACCAAGTCACTCCGGGTTCCTTTCACATGAATGTCCCAGTTCATGTAGCTGTGACTACTGAGAAGCAAAACCTTCCTTCCTCTAACCACCACCTGCTAGTATCGATAACACTAACTACTTCTACTAACACCTTCCACGTGAGCCAAGTTGTTGACTAACCCAGTTGCTAACAATAGCCTGTATCGCCCAAATCCTACCTCCTATCGCTCCATGTAGATAAGCTTCAATAGCACTAAGCTACATTTCCAATTCACAAATACACCAGTAAAAAAGTTATAGTCCTGGGATGAGAAATGATTTTCCCAGAATAAGGGTCTACCGGGGAATCAGCGGGTAGTGCGCAGAATTGCTGGTTCGATGGCCGGGATTCGATTCCCGGTGGGGTGGAGAATTTTCATCAAACCTCAACATCTACAGAGGGACATTCTGTCTTAATAATTTGTGTATGTGGAAATTTTCTAAGATTAATCTTTTTCTGAAGGTGTTTTCTATTAGTTGCAGTTTTTATCTCTTATTCACAGATTCATTCTACATTAATTTGTTGCTCTGTTTCCAATACACTTAAAATCTTTATTATATTTTAATTACTTTCAATTTTTTTGTAATCTTAATAAATTTCAAATGATGTCAAATTGTCATAATTCTAACAAATTTCAAATGTTTATTAACTTAACAAAAATTCTTGTACTTTTCATTCTTTCATATTGTTTATATTTTTGTATTTCGTTTTATTTTAGACCGAAGATGTCAGCTGAGCTGGCGAAAGTGCTATCTGAATAAATATTTTTGTTACGATACTAGTAGACAACACCACATCTTTGATTTATTCTTAAAAATGAATTCTGGCATCATCTCACCGGTATTCAGCTGTGATAACGAATGCTTATGATTATATTGGGCTTTAGTTACAACTATGTAAACTCAAAGAGTAGAACAAGGAAAAAAATTCAGATACCGAGAATATAAAGCTCTAAAGCACAAAAAACAATTACATCAATGCAATTAAACTATTCAGTCTATTATAATGATAATAATAATAAACTTATTGTCAAAAAACAGTACAAACTGCATATGACCACGTGGAGGACAATAAACTAATTTATTCTCTGGAAGGAAGCAAGGGACGTATTCCATCAAGTCCCATCAAGGGCCCTAAGGCAGAGGCGGATTCAAATTTCTTTTTCATAAGTTCCTAGATAAGATAAAAAGTTATAATACATATATAATGTCAATATGTTTGTAATTTAACGCAAATATGTTTGTAAATTTACATGTACAAGTTATTATCGAACTATAGATTATTCTGAGTATAGTGTTTAAAAA
>NNCF01145414.1:2858-17864 GCA_002313205.1 Laupala kohalensis | reverse complement strand
TATATATATATATATATATATATATATATATTCTAAGATCAAAATACTTTTACTTACCGATTTTTAAAAACATGCACATCATCCTAATTTTTCAAATTCATAATAATACTAATTTAATACAAACTTGTCTGTATTATCGTCGTCTGTCATATCGCGGGAGCGTGCTGGTCCAATTTTCGTTTCCTATGCACCATTTTATTAAAATTCTTGTAAGATCTAAACGTTCGTCGAAATTTTACGAATTAAAGGCTTTTTTCTATCTTTCTTAAATGTACAAAGCAAATGACCCATTCAATTTGTTGATGATTGATTTTTTCCTTCTTAAATTACTCTCTGAAATTGAAGTATTTTAACACTCGTATTTTTAAGAACGTTTTTTCGATAATTTAGGTCAATTTCTGTAGATAGACATACACTGTCGCGGATATTTTTGTAAACTTCTTTGAGACATACAATATTGCCATTCATAGTTGTCACCTATCTCTTACCGTTTAGACAGCGTAAGCGAAAATAACACTCATTTTCCGATTTTATTGTCATTTATCGCCAGAAAGCATCTCTATATTTCTTATAACACATTTAAAAGATAAATGTTTGTCTATGTTCATCGTGGACATCTAAACTGACTCCTAACCAAATTTCATTACGATTATGTGAGCAGTGGAGGAGAAAATAAGAAAGATTGCAAGGAAGGACGAGAAGAGCTTTCTAATCCAAAAATAGGTATACAGAATGATGAAGTAATATGATTTCACATCTTAATTAATAATTAGAACCACTCAATAATAAGTTTTTGTAACATGCTAGTTGTATGTTACGAATGACAATTTAGTACATCAGTGTGAATTGGTTGTAACTGCTGTTGAATTAAAAGCACAAAGAAACGTTGTTTGCTTTATGAATGGACGGAGCTCGAATAGATTATGAATAAAAAAGAGAATTTCGTAATGGATTTTTTTTATTCTCTAAATTAATACAAAAAGTCAATGAACAGTGCGATGTCATGGTTCCTTAGTTTCTTCAGAGTCAGGGTTTTGTCGATCTGCCACAGAGAGGTGGACGAATGGCAGTCAAGAGGTAACTAGACATATATCTTTACCTGTTCCTTATTCCAAAACCTGTGCAATTTTAGTGGAATTGCCGACTTATTTTTCTAATCCCCCAGCCATAAATTGGAGAATAATCAACTAAAAAACTGTTCATTTAGCATTTGGAATTTTTGAGAAATTTACTTGAGCAATTAACAGAGTTTGAACGGGGTCATAATCATTTCATCCTTACTCCCTTAATTCATTTAAATGAATTTTGTTAAAAGGAACATTCCTGAGTTTATGCAAAACCAAGTAAAGTGTTTCTCCAGGTTGTGGCAATTATTTCAAGAAATTCGTATTACATTTTGGCATATTTTCTTTTCTTTCTCCTATTTGTTGTTCATGTTTGTCACTGGAAATTTTTGCTGCGGATAAGTTAAGTGTGATGTGCAAAATGTTACGAAAAAAAAAATACTTCGATATATTCAATTGAAAAAGAAATAGAAATTCGGATACAGAGAGGGATAGAAAATTAAGGCTATTGTATTTAAAAGTCCTTAAACTAGAATATTACGGTATTGTAATGATGAAAAATGTACTTTTTATTATCATATATTAATTTCAGTGATAGATTATATATTATTTCCTAGCTTACCTTCATTTTCTAACTGGAAGGTAATTAATGTTGATCTGTGTGATTTTAGGATTTTTCTTTGGTAGAGAAGGGAGGATTAATTTGGGCCTAAATAGTGAAAATTTTATGAACAATATCAGATGCACCCATAAATGTTTATATGTATTAGATATCCATTTGTCCAGACCGTCATTGTTCCTTAGTTACCTAGAGCAAGTATCGATGGACATTAATTTGAGTGTCGCAAATTCATGTGACCTAACGTGCAACCATGTGTCAATGCAGACGACATTTTTAAAACTCTGTAATGGATTACGTTATCACAGTTGTGCTCAACTTTATTCAATACCTGCGCATTCATTCATTGGACCGTAATGATAGCGAATGGCAAACCCTCTTTCTATTTTCGTCAGCTTGAAATCAATCGGGCAAAAGTTCGATACCATCAGGGACCGTGTTGGACCCTTCATCACATGGGAAACCAAACTGTTGGAAATTCATTTGAATGATTGAAAATACAGAAAAAAAAAACTTATTTTTTGAGACGTAAAAATCTTATACGTTTCCTAGTTACCGCTTAAACATAATATCGTTCTTTTCTAGTTGGAACGCCGATGTGTAAATATATTTTTTTGCATTCATTATTGTCAAAATTATGATTTGTATACCTGATAACTCGTTAGTACTTTTTCATCAAGATATTTATTAATAATAGATAGAATTTGACAATTGTTGTGACAATTATTGTGAATTTAAGTTTTTACATCTGATTTTTTTTGTGTGCATCTTATCTTGTCGTACATGTACTTCTATAAAAAATTTACATTGACATCGATTTTTTATTGAATAAGTTAACATAAATACTTTTAATAACTTGCGCGCTTTTACTATGTTTATACCTCACATGTACATTTTATCTCCAATTGTCATTATCTCCCTTGAAAAAATTCATAGTAAAAATCCTTTTATCTGCGGTGAAATTAAAAAAAAAATACATAGATTTATTGATGAAAAAATTTGAAAGAAATTGTTGCAGCTGAATGTTTGGATTTGTAATATTTTTTAAAAATTCTGTCATATATTTAATGTTGTATTTGTTGTATATTTGAGTTTTGGAACGCAATAAAATCTGTTTAAATCCCTTAAACTACAAGAATTGGTTGGAGGATTGGGAAAGAAGAGATTAGTGGGGAAATGCCGAATGTTATATACAACTTCTTAAAGATTAGGAAATTTGAAAACAAATTATGATTTTTTTAAATTTCATGTCTGTCTTAAAATTAGACATTACATACGATGGCTGAAAAATATACATGTTGACGACGAAGTGAATAAATGATGAGATGGGATAACTGGAGACGAGCGTTCGTGCACACGCAATTCGAATTTACGCTTAACTTGAAGTTCGCTGGTGGTGCGATAGCTTCCAGTCTCATTATAGGAGTCAACTGCAGGACAAACTGATTCTGTGGTGAACTTCATCATATTGCTAGAAGTGTCATATTGCGTTCCTGTACTCCCGCCAATGTTAAGTTACAGTGACATGAATGTAATAGATGTTGATGGAAGTGACTCAAAACTTTCACTTGGATGGTTACAATAATGAGTTCTATTCTTTCTTTAATAATTAATTAATTTTGAGTCTACTATAGACATGAACCACACTATATTTTTGTGACCACAGAAAAAAAAACAGGTCAAAAAGAAAATGCGAAGCAGACGAAGGATTTTTTTTTTTGTGGGGCTTTAGGGCTCGTCAACATGCAATGAAAACGAAGGAGCCATGCAATGAAAACACAGGATATGTGGTGGAAATAAGTGTAAATTAAGGGCTCTAATGACCTTTGCAACTCCACCGGTGGCTCAGGTGGTAGTGTCGTCGCTCATCACCAGGTCATCCCGGGTTCCTAAACCTTTTGGATGTCGCTCCAAAGAAGTTTTGGAAACCTTGAATATACGCACACCTAATGTCTTAAATCAAGTTTTCAGTAAGACTCCTCCATTGGCTTTGCACAAGCCGAAGATTATTTTCGATCTTCTGCGTCATGACAAGATGAACACTCCAGCTTCGATGTTGAGTGTATACTTTCAGCTAATCCTCGACAAACACCGGGTCCATATCGCTGTGTTAACAGAGAGGTCGAAGCAGGCCGATTGTGTCGGCTGCTCCGTGGTGATCCCCCCCGTAAGACCCGCGGCTACCATCTTGACGTCCTGTGCAGCGTTTACACCGCCGAGTGCTACGCCATATTGAGAGCATTGCGATCAACAAAGTGCTCCCGCGGATCAAACTTCCTGATTTCCTCGGATTCTCTAAATGCCCTTCAAGCAATCCAGCTGATAAGCTGATCCAGAACATCCAGGATGTGCTTTCCTCCCTCCAAGGTGATGGAAAGAACAGAATGTTTTGCTGGATTCCCGGACACGGAATCAGAGGAAGCAGGCGTTTCCGCGAAGGCGACATGCCTCAAGAATCGCGTAGATTTCTTCACGATTCCAAAACGAGATCTCCTAAATTCCACCAAGACAAGGATTCTGAGTGAATGGAACAATGAGTAGTTGGCTGTTGAAGAGAATAAGCTCCGACTTATCAAATCCTATGTTAAGTCATGGAACAGTTCCTGTGGGTCAGTCAGGCGCGAGCTGTCGTCTTGCTGACCCGCCTACTTGATGATGAACCCGTTTGTGAGGAGTGTAGCAGTTCNCCTACTAACTGATTGCAGAAGATACTCAAGTATACGGAGACAAATTGGTCTGGCTGCAGATTTACCAAGAATTCTCGGAAATGAAACGGATGATGTTAATAAACTATTGAATTTTATGAGTAGATCGGGGCTCCTCCCACAAGTTCTCGGGAGGGTTTTAAATTTGCATTCCCTATTCATCTTTCCTTTTATCATTATTCCGCAATTTGAAAATTAAGAATTTTTAGATTTCTTTTCCTTTTTATGATATAAAATTTGTTTCCTTTCCTTTCTTCTCATCTTTGTATTTAGATATTTGTTGAATTCAAGAGGGTTTTTAGTGGGTATGGTGGAGATATTCGGCGAATCTCTTACACGGGGAAGAGTCACTACGGCTCTTCTCTATGGTGCGAAACTGCATTTTTCCCCACCTGCAAGGGTACTACATACCTTGCCGTTGACGTGCCCTAAAGCTCCACAAAAAAGAAGAACATATTTTCATGCATTATTAATTCTTTATCCTCATAATTTTTTTAATGATTTATACCTGGGATTTTTCTTAGACTAATCTTATTTTATTCAAGGCGAAATGAAATCTATCTATAGTGTAAAATCAAAATACTTTTACTTACTGGTTTTTTAAAACGTGTATAGCATTCTAATTTTTTTTCAAATTCGTAATGTTACAAATTTATTAGAAAACTAGTCTGTATACACTACACTATCTTCGCTTCCGAGACGTGTACTCTCTAATCCAAGTAGTATATTTCTATGGACATGACGCAGCTGCGCCATTTCATTACAATTCTTGTAAAATCTAAACTATTAGTCGAAATTGTACGATTTAAAGATTTTTTAAATCTTAGATAAATGCTTAAAGTAAATAATCCATTAAACTTCATTATGATGTTTTTTTCCTTCCTTCTCTTAAATTGAAGTGTTTTAACAGTTCTAGTTTTAATGACGCTTTATTTATAATTTAGGTTAATTCTCGTCTATAGACATATGTTGTTGCTGACATTTTGTGGAACTTTCTATGGTAAGCGATATTGTCATCGATAGTTGTCACCTGCCTCTAAAATCTTTCAGGCGGCGGAAGCGGAAGCGGATATAACTCTTTTTTTTTACCGATTTCATCGACATTTATTTTCAAAACCCATTTCTATGTTTCTTTTCACACATTTCAAAAGTAAAAGTTAACCTATGTTCATTCTGAACATAACTATCTCCTTTCCAAATTTCGACTCATTCGGTTCAGTGGTTTTATCGTGATCAGGTAGCAAACAGACAGGCAGACCCACACTGTCGCGTTACGAATTTATATATTAGTATGGATTCAGTTATAGTTTTTTGTAGTAATGTGGTATTATTGAAAATTAGGTATGTTCCATAATTTCATCTAAATAGTTGTGTTGTTTACTAGTTAACTTTACATTTATTAATTTAATTCTATCAAAATGTTTAATTATTTTCGCGCATCCGTTATTTTATTTGTAGAAACTATTTTTATTTTATTACCTGACTGTTTGTATGTGCGTAAAATGGAAGTGATTCGGCAGACTCGAGCCTAAATGCGAGAGTAAAGGCATCGTTATTATCTTTATTAATACTAATGCAGCTCGTTCACCGGATCGTAAAAAGTAGCGTAAGATTCGTGTAATGAATTCCAGACACAGAGTTTTTGCAGTGTTTCTCAGTTGTGAAGAAGCACTGTTATCACAGAGATTAAAGTTATATCTGGATGCCCTTGGTAACTCACTAATAACTCGCGAGGTGATATCAGCACGGAATGGAAAATATACCCGAAATAATCTCTCTTAGAATTTTTGCGCAAACAATATTTTTATTTACCCATTGATTATGAAATGCATGAAATTGTTTAGCATATTCAGTAGACGAATCATGAGCAAAAGTTTAATCTGTGAAAGGTACTGAACTTGACGACATAAAATTTGTGATATTTTGTTCTTTCTGCAAACCAATGTCCACATCGTCAACAGCCCTCGGGTGAAAATTGCGGCGGACCGGACTCGAACCCGGGACCAGCTGTTCTGGCCGCCGTTGCGCTATCCACTGCACCACCATTTTAACTGTAGTTAAAAACAATGTCCGCAAGATTGTCAAGAATATTCTATCTACTTGTTACTTTTGTTTTTCTTTATGTACAATCCATGTAGCAAAGAACGTCAACAAAGTCTGGCCATCACGTCGTCTATAGTACGTGAAAAAGCTATTGGCAATATTTACGTCAAAATTTATTGATTGCTATATTAATAATTCGAAATTGAATGAATCTCATTTNCGTCAAAATTTATTGATTGCTATATTAATAATTCGAAATTGAATGAATCTCATTTAGTGTAATTTAGTGTAATTTATTTCTGTAGGAAAGTGTTCTTGCATGTTTCCTCGTTCTTAACGTAACTTATTTCTTCAACCAGATCTCTAACATTCTCAAACAGTTTTATCGGTTCCTTCTGACGTCGTCCAGGCGCTTCAGTTGTTTCAAAGCATCTCCTATTGGGTCCGAGTGAGGTGACGTCACGGTCCATTGGATCCGATTCACTTCTGTCTCTTTCGGAGGAAGTCATCTTGACGTAGACGCGCTTCATCTACTCCCGTGGCCTGAGAAAGACAACTCTGTGTTATCTGTCAAAGGTCGTCCGATGAGATGGAGCGAAAAGTAATATTATAAAATCCCTCCGATACAATGTTTATGATAGTTTGAGGTATATTATCATTAGTTACGTTTTAGAAACAACTTTTCTCTCTAATCGACGGTGTCAATAAAGGTTTTGAGATATTTCTGCATTCGTCATAAAGTCTCTTAAATTTATTCTTTTGGAAGGGAATCGAAACACATGGAAAATATTAATAGGCACTTGCGAGTACATGTATCACTTGACATATAATAGCACAAGGTATGAAATAAAAAGTCTCAAATGTAGGACACTTTCTTCAAAATCATCCTCTTATATACTTATTATTGAAACGAAGATGAAACAAATCGTACTTAAAATTTGCAATAATTTTCGGAATAATATCCCACTTTCTTCACTGAGTAGAGAATTCAAGATCGACAACTGCGTACTTTATCCATGTCTTCAGGTCGTTGTTCGCTGAGACTCCAAAGAACATAAGAATAAAATATAAGGAAAGGTGGTGTTGCAGCATATAATTAGGTCTTGTGTAATTGATGATATCCATCGTTTTTCTTTAGAAATATTTTTATCGGTAACAAAACAAACAACATACGGCCATATAAAAAAACTAATCACACTTTAAACTATAATTTTACTACACCACGAAGATTTATTTACGATACCACATTGGTTCTCTACTCAAGAAGACACATCTTAATTTCAGGTTGACGTAATACGAGTACGCTACTAAAATTTTCGCACCAAACAATTTCGCTAATAAACATTGTTACTATAACGCCACGCAAATACTCCAAACTCCTAAAACTATTGCAGACTTTTCATATGTGATTACGGTTATGAAGCATGTTTACGAGCAATCTTAGGACTGCCATGCAAGTTTGCCAAATATGAGGGCAATGATTGTAGTATAGAAGGCTATGCTACTCCCAAAGGAATGTTTTAGCCGTACAGTCAGTTATATATTATTGATAAATTTTCCCAATAAAGGGGAAAATTTACAATTTGAAAAATATTTACCACAATTTCGATTTTTTTCAGCATAATATTATGGGAAAATGCTACAATGCTAAATTTTGCTGATGAATAAAATAATAAATAATATATTTCCAATTAGTAATTGCTGCACAAACACATGAACATTATTTGGTTTACTGGCCACTTTTTCTAGCCAGTTTGATAATAACATAGAAATCGTTTGAAAAACATGAGATAGATATTGAGTCTAGCACTAAAAACAAAATACATGCGGTATCTACAATTCATTGTAATAAACTAACAATACAAAATGATTATAAATAATCCACGAATTCTATCTTGACAATCTGTGAGGAAATATACGTACGTTTATACTTCCAACAATATTGCTATTTCTAGTTATTATTTAGCAAGTTCTTACTGTCGACAAAATTTTAAAGGAAAACATCCCCACGGAGGTACGTGTATCTACGTTCGTAATGATATTTTATCTTCCCAATTGTCAGACTACGACAACTTCTGCGTTGATAGCGTGTTCGAATTTTCTGCAGTTAATCTGACAGCCACCGGTATTGTTGTTTTGTGTATTTATAGACCTCCTCAATAAAATCTTCACATATTCCTTTTTCGCAATTTTGAGATTATTTTAAAACGTATTACACGTAAATCCAAAGAATGTATCGTTGTTTGTGGTGATTTCAACATAGATTTCCTGAGTGCTTCCGATTACACAACTTCGCCCATAAATCGATTCAAGAATGTTATCGACTCCTTCAACCTTGTAACTACGATAAACGATCCCACTCGCCTCTCCAGTTTATCTCAAACATTGCTAGATCAGCGTATTGTCAACAATGAAATCTCATATTTCTCTGAAGTGTTTTGAACCGGATACAGCGATCACCTTGCGCAATTGTTGACCATTAAAGATAAACTGAAACCCCATAAAATCATTTACAAGTATTGAAGACAATTTAACTACACAAATTTAGCCATATTTACAAATTATTTGCGTGAGGAAACTTGGAAAGATGTTTAGAATTGCGAAAACACCGACGACGAATTCAATGTATCTTTTCAACATTTCTAAAACAAATGTAGCTTTCCAATAAAACGCAAGTTAATTAATACAAGGAAACATAATAGATGGATCACCCAATGGCTAAGAATTGCTTCCAAAAACAAACACATCACCCTTGTTTCATGAAAAGCAGTTTTGTTCACGAACACAGTACTCGCAATAATATTCACAGTACATAGTAGTAATATTCATCGTCCGAGACTGTCAACCGCGCTTTGCCAAAAAGGACCATATAATTCGGGAATCGTCCTATATAATTCCCTGCCCGAAAATATAAAAGAAATTATGAAATTGAATCTCTTCAAATCCGCTGTTAGAAACTACCTCCTGCACCAGTGATTCTACACTGTTTATTGATTTTATTAAAAATTAAAGCCATATTGTACTTTATCACACCATTGTTGTAGAACTTTCAAAATATCTGACAACAATTTCAAAACTATTATGTCTTATTATTCATATAAATTTAGTTGTATATATGCTCAACCCAGGCACGGTTGTGTACATTAATTCTGTAGCCCCGTCCTGGCCCCGGTTTATTTAATAGTTAGTGTTATTTAATAGTTACGAATTATCAACAATACATTCCGAGTGATTTATAGCTTGATAATAATACGTATTTGTGAAGTGACTTTTCTGTGTTTTATTAAATACAATATTTGTTTGTATTATGTTAATACTATAACACGGGTCTAACTATTTTTATCGTTAGGAGTATGTTGAAATGTTAAATCCGCCTCTGCCTTGATCGGAAATGATGGGATGGTCCCTTGCTTGCTTCCGGAGATTAAATTAGTTTATTGTCTTCCACGTGGTCATACGCAGTTTGTAACAGCTATTTTGCCAATACAGTTTATTTATTTATTACTGAAAGAAAATGTAAATTACTTTTCTCACTTAAAATGTCTATCTAAATATGAGGATCATAAAGCTTTTTCAAATGAATTATTTACATTAAAATTAATATAAAGAGAGATATGACGATCAGCTATTGATGTGTGGTGAACGATTTGGTTAGTGCTGTGTGCATAATGATCGCAATAAATTGAGAGTCTGCGCTATTTTCTGAATTAATATTTATTTATTTCACGTCTTTTGTCGAGGTATAAACAATGAGGTCATCTCTTGGATCATGGAATTGGGAAGGGGAGATGTTGGATTGCCCGAGAATTCATGGTTCCGAACTGTCATTTGTCTGGAGTAGGAGAGGGAAATCCTGTCTGAAAACTTTATCTATTTTACTCAGAGCAAAGGGTTTGAACCCACGCTCTACCGATCAGCAAAGACGCTAACAAAAGGCAACCGCTGTCGGTAAAAAGGAGTTTTCTGGGAGTAAGTTATGTTGTCAGGAGCAAAAGATACGCTACATGGATCGCGGCAAATATTTCAATTTTTAATATCTGAGAATACTTTATAAACGTCTCAAGATGTTTAGATTAAGTTTATCATTGATATTATCAATGAATTTTATTTACCTTCAAAACATTATTATTAATAGCGCTCGCAGTTCGCTCGTAGTATCGCGTCCAATACCCTATGCTCCTCCTGTCGCTCAGATGGTAGCGTTCTTGTTCATCACCAAGTCATCCCGGGTTCAATTCCCGGCAGGGCCAGAGAAAAAATTATAGCTCTATCACATGAATGTCCCAGTTCATATATAGCTGCGACTTCTGCAAAGTGAACTCTCCTTCCTCTATCTCCCTCCTACTTCTCCTTGTCTCAACTCCTCCTCCTCACACCTCTACGTGGACCATGTTGGTGATAAACCCAGGTATCCAACCCACCTACTAACTCCTGTCGCTCCATGTAGATAAGATACAATAGCACTAAGCTACATTTCCCATATACGTAGAAAACACACGACTCCCCTTAACTCTATCCCTAACGCAACCCGCTACACGAGAGGAGAATGGAAGAAGCCGTTTAAAGTCGGACGAACACTCCAAGTTAGTCAAATCAAAGATATGTATAATTGTTTCATTCATTCATTATTATAATTGTTTTAAAACACAACAATTAAAAAAACATGATTTAATTTCTGTCTTTCCATTAATGATACAGTACAAACAATAATTCAGGAACTCGCTTGACTCGCATGCAATGCACAAGAGCATGTACTACAAAGATGGCGTCCGAGTGCAAACATTGCGTCGTGATATACGCACCTCACCTCAAAGGAAAAAGTTAAATATCTTTCTCAAATATTCGGTGACCTATAGATAAAAGTGGTGTAAAAAATAGCACGGAAAATCAAAGTAAAATTACTTTTTTTTCGTGATTTAAAAGTTGGTCTTATATTGAAAATACTCCTAAGTGTTTGCTCCATAAGACACAATGTATTACACTATCAATTATTATTGCAATTATTTCATTTAAATGACCGGTGAGATCCGTGTTTCAAGTTGAAATCACAATAAGTACACAATGATCTGTTTATTTACGCAGATTTAAGATATTATTCTGATTTAATTCTACCGTAAACGCTTCGTCGTGGGAGGAGTATAATGAAATATTAAATTCGAAGTTACGACGCAGATATTGCCCGTGACTTGAGAAATTTATTGATGCTGGGAAAATAATTTGTCTTTTACACCTTTTTAACTTTTCCCATTAAATTAGTTTCTCATTCCTGATCGTAATGAGTGAAATGATGTGGATTCGTCAGTTTTAAAACTCACTGACGTGTTCATTAACGGACGAAGGAGCACATCAAACAAATGAGTCAACGTACTTCAGAGAGTTACAAGACAGGTGACAATTTCCCATCGTTTCATCTTTCACCTATTTTACGAGATTTCTTTTGGGTTTTTTGAAAAGATTCTTTCTATATTTTCTTAGAATGAAGAAGCTTATTATCTTCAGCGTGGTTCTAAAAGCTTTCTTCGCATACATTTCCTCACTAAGAAATGATATTGTATTGAACATAAACTTAGTCATTCTCCGTTGACTACTGTAATTGTTTCTAGAACCTTTGAGTAATTCCGATTGTAATAAGAAGTAACAGTTTTGTATCTTTTGTGTTTATAGAATGGAAGAAGGTAACTTTTTATTGCGTTATTTTATTGCTTACTCTTATTTTACACAAANAGAAGGTAACTTTTTATTGCGTTATTTTATTGCTTACTCTTATTTTACACAAATATAATTCCAAAAGCTATCACAGACGAACGAAATAATAGAGAAAATATTACAAAGCAACAGTGATGTCATTGTTCATAAGAGAACGTATTTGATTGACCAAAAGATATTCTTAATATTGCATTCAATTTCTTTTTCTTTCCTTCTTCTGCTACGTACGATACAATGCGATGTTAATAATTGGCACGTTATCGTAACATTTCTTTCTGTAATTCACCTCTTTTGCTCTAGTGTCGTGAAGATATTGCTAAGTTGCTGATAAGTATTGCAAGAGTTGTTGGCCAAGATGTGTGGCTTGAGCAAACGAGTGAAGGCATACGAGGGAATGTAAACCATTTGTATAAACTGGGTCAGGGAGACACAGAGAANCGAAGGCAGCTGAACGCTCTTCGAAGCCTGACCGAACCTAGACGACTGACCGTCTCCGTTTCACCGCCGGACCATGTTCGCTCGACCGGCTCAGCTCTCTCGCTCTCTGACCAGCCATGCCACCTTCAACTCCGAGTGTGAGTAAAACAGCATAAACCCAAACTGCATTTTGATTGACTCACGGCTAGGACTCCCGACCACCCTCGTATCCTCTCCCCTCTAGTTGTGATGGCCCCGCGCCGGCTAGATACTCCGCCAACCTCCAGAGGCCTCGCGGCGGCCCATCACCACACTAGTATTGAATTGAATAAACGGGTTGACAGATTGCAGTTATGTGCTGCAGAAACCTCAACGCAATGGTTTGACGAAAAAAGAAAAAAAACTAGTTGCAGTGAGATATATTTTCGTTGAAGAACACACGTGATAATAATATATTAGAAATATATAATGTTTCATAATAAATTATGCGTTTCGTGAATAAACGCATCCTGTTAATAAAAAAATATTTTGAAATTCCCTCAATTTGAGTTCAAAACTTACTACGTAGTTTCGGGTGGAATCAGTAAAAACCTCATGAATTTTTTAGCACACGATGATTTGTTAAAATGTATCTTACGTAAAAAGTATAAGTAATGTAAAACATTATTATTATTATTATTATTATTCTATTCTTCACTTTACAACTGGAATACAATAAACGAGTAGATTAATAATTGCTATCTGTACACATTAATAATGACAAAGAGCAACAGGTAAATATGAAATCAATAACTGGTACACATAATAATTGTGTACTTCTTTATAATTATCTTGCGGCTTCACATTTTTTGTTACCACACGAATCACCCTTCGATGCAGTTTGAAGTCGATAAAATAGCACGTTTTGTTTCAAAATCTGCCAAGAAAAAATCCCATTACTTCGTGAGATGAAGCAAAAATCCGAAAAATACGTTTCATCCGAAACTACCAAATTCTGCCCTTGGTGAATTTCCTAAAAAAATGAAACAACTCTTAAAGATGTTTAGGAGCGTGTTTATTGAAACAAGAAATCGTGAATTTAGTGTTACTTCAATTCTTATGATTTATAAACACTATGTTCAGAATAATATATAGTTCGATAATAATTGGTACATGTAAAAAATTTTTTTTGCGTTAAATTACAAACCTGTTGATATTCTATTAGTACTATAACACGTAGCTAACTTTTTATCTTATCTAGAAATTTTTGCTGAAATTTTTTCAATCCGCCTCTGCCTTAAGACACTTGATCGGAATTGATGGAATGGTCCCTTGCTTGCTTTCGGAGAGTAAAATTAGTTTGCTGTCCTGCACGTGGTCATACGCAGTTTGTAACTTTTGCTTTTTTAACAATACATCTTTTTTTTCATTACCTAAAAAATTTACATTGAAGAATGGATCAGATAATCAGTTACTCACTACGGCGCCTTTTATCTAGATAGATTCAATCAGAAATACTTCACGTACAAATATTGTGAATTCAGTTTTAGTTGTTCGCCATTGTGATACAATAAATTCTTCAAAGATCATAACAATTTAATAATCAAACACGTTCGACCATTGGGATGTTGCTCGGGCACCTCACCTGGATGGTCCCTAATATTGCTTCCCAGTGTTAAATATAAAGAAGGTCCAATTTTCTTCTTGTATTCTAAAATATAAATGTTCTAAATGATTGGACGGAAGAGCAGATCTTAAAGTCTTTTCTCGCGAAAAGAAAAAAAAACTTTATGATAATAATAATTATTATCGTTCGTCTTTTTCAGAAACGTTTAAGGTTTCATGGTTTAACTCACCGCACTTTACACGTCAAATATATAATTTAATGATAATTCAAACTGATAGAAGAAGAAAAAAATAAAAGAAAATAAATTGGAAATGTGAGAGATGTTGAAGAACCTCTCTTTTAGGAGTCGAGCACTGGGAGCACACACTTAAGAACCCGCTGTGTGCGTTGGAATCCGATTTCTGTTGACTAAAAGGGAGAGACTCTGTAGTGATTGTTCAAAATAGGTTTTATCCATCATCAGTTTCGCCCGAGGGAGAAACGAACCTTCAGCAGATGACCGAAAAATCGGGTTTGGAGCTTGTGTTTGGATTTTGCTGAATGTACTCGCCCCCGTTTGATTCGTTTACGTGATGTGCTGCGAGAGGAAAGGATTACATTCAATTCAATGAATTATGTGCAGTCGTCAGTTGTGCTTCGTGAAATATGCTTCAGAGTTTATTAATATACGTTTTTGTTTAAATTTTACTAAAAGGAGGAAACAAATTCCAAAAAGGGTTATTTCTTTTTGAGAAATGATTTTGAAATCTTTGCTCAAAATAACATTTTTTTAATGTAATGAAAGGTAGAAATTTTGTATCTTACCCATTATCTTTCTATTAAGAAATTTGAAATTTGAAATTTGAA
>NNCF01145408.1:0-16591 GCA_002313205.1 Laupala kohalensis | reverse complement strand
CCGGTGTTTTGAGGTTAAAGCGAGTAATAGCGAAGCGGAAGATGGCGTAATACACCACGAACCAGACTGCCGCGACGACCGGGACCAGATACCACTTGGTGGACAGTCCGTGCAGGATCCCAAACACCACAAAGTCGATGATATTGCCGTCAGTGTTACCGATCGTTACACCCAGTACTGACATCATGGTAAAGCCCAGACCGGTCAACAACGCGTGAATAACATACAGCACCGGTGCAACAAACAGGAACAGGAATTCCAGCGGTTCCGTCGTGCCGCCAACGACACAGGCAATCAGACCCGAAATCAGCAGCCCTTTGATCTTGTGACGATTCTCCGGACGTGCGCAGTGATACATCGCTAACGCCGCACCTGGCAAGCCGCCAAGGAACGCTGGCATTTTACCCTGTGACAGGAAGCGGGTGGCGCTTTCCGAGAAGCCTTGGGTGGTCGGGCAACTCAGCTGTGCCTGGAAAATGGTCAGCGCGCCGCTCACCGAATGACCGCACACTTCCTGGGTACCGCCAGCGTCGGTAAAGCGAATTAACGCCACCAGAATGTGATGCAGACCAAACGGCAACAACAGGCGTTCGCCAGTACCAAACAGCATCGGACCAAAGTCGCCCGCGCTATTGATCATATGACCCAGCCCGCTGATCCCCATCGCGAAAACCGGCCACACCAACGGGATCACCAGACCCACCAGCCCCATCACCACTGAAGAGACGATGGGGACAAAGCGGGTACCGCCGAAGAATGCCAGCGCATCCGGCAAACGGATGTTATGGAAACGCTCGTGCAGCATCCACACGATAATACCGGCGATCACCGCGCCGAGGATCCCGGTGTCAATTGACTGAATGCCGAGGATATTCTGGATGTTGTTGGCTTTCAGGATCGCCGCATCGGTGGTCGGCAGAATACCCTTTGCGGTCAGCCAGAAGTTGACGGCGAGGTTCATTACCGCGTAACCGACAAAACCGGCAAATGCCGCAACGCCTTTGTTTTCGCGGGCCAGCCCGAGCGGGATCGCAATACAGAACATCACCGGCAGAAAACTGAAGGCGAAGGAGCCCACTTTGCTCATCCAGGTAAAGATAGCCTGAAGCACCGGGTTACCCAGTGCCGGAAGCAGGGTGATCACATCGTGGCTGCTGAGCGAACTGCCAATCCCGAGCATAATGCCGCAAAACGAAAGCAGCGCCACGGGCAGCATAAACGTTTTCCCTAACTGCTGGAAAAATTCCCACAGCGTAATTTTTGGTGTTGTCTTCGCCGTCATCTAACGACTCCTTGTGCAAATCCATGGGTAATGAGAAAATTTGATCAAGAAGATAAAACGTTTTATCACTTTTTAGTGCGGTGAAAATCACATTATCAGAGGATATTAACGCGTATAAATAGATGTAATAGATAAAACGTTTTATCTGTCACGTTATCAGGGAGTCTGGCGTTTTTATGGCCATAGCCAAAAAAATCACTATCCACGATGTCGCACTGGCGGCGGGCGTCTCCGTCAGCACGGTTTCACTGGTGCTCAGCGGCAAAGGTCGCATTTCAACCGCCACCGGCGAACGAGTAAATGCGGCGATAGAACAACTGGGTTTTGTGCGTAACCGTCAGGCTTCGGTGTTACGGGGCGGCCAGAGCGGGGTGATTGGACTGATTGTCCGCGATCTGACGGCACCGTTTTATGCAGAACTGACGGCGGGGTTAACGGAAGCGCTGGAAGCACAGGGCCGGATGGCGTTTTTGTTGCATGGTGGTCAGGATGGTGAACAACTGGCGCAGCGTTTTGCCATGCTACTGAATCAGGGCGTTGACGGCGTGGTGATCGCCGGGGCGGCTGGCAGTAGCGACGACCTGCGCCTGATGGCGGAAGAAAAGGGCATCCCGGTGGTTTTCGCCTCACGAGCCAGTTATCTGGACGACGTGGATACCGTGCGTCCGGACAACATGCAGGCCGCGCAATTACTGACGGAGCATCTGATTCGTCACGGCCATCAGCGCATCGCATGGCTGGGGGGGCAGAGTTCATCATTAACGCGTGCGGAACGCGTCGGCGGCTACTGCGCGACACTGCTGAAATACGGTTTACCGTTTCATAGCGACTGGGTAATGGAATGCGCGTCCAGCCAGAAGCAGGCCGCCGAGGCAATCGGTGCGTTACTACGACGGAATCCGACCATCAGCGCCGTGGTGTGCTATAACGAAACGATTGCGATGGGCGCGTGGTTTGGCCTGATGCGGGCAGGACGGCAGAGCGGGGAAGTGGGGGTTGATCGCTACTTTGAGCAGCAGGTTTCATTAGGCGCCTTTGCCGATGTGGCGGAAAACGCGCTGGACGATCTGCCGATTGTCTGGGCGACAATGCCGGCGCGGGAAATGGGTTACAGTCTGGCGGAACGCATCCTGCAACGCATTGCGCGTGAGGAGAGTCACACCCGCAGTCAGACGTTGTCTGCGCGACTGGTGGTGCAAGAATAAACCCCTCCGTAGAGGGGTTCTGGCGATTACTGCTGGGGCAGAACCATGCCGAACATTCCGACAAACTCTTCCAGCGGCATCTTCTTCCCGTTTAAGGTCACCTGACCATTAGCGTACTGCAGGCTGGTGCCAATGGTGTTGTCCTCAAGGGTGGTAATGCGGAACATCTGTCCCATCGCGGCGAGGCCCTTCACCTGCTGGTTGGCAAGTTTAGCGGCTTCCTCCTGCTGATAACCTTCCAGACGGGCGACCTGAGTCATAAACTCAACGGCCATATCCACTGGAATCGACAGCTTACCGTCGAGCGATTTCACCGAACGGTCGACTTCGTCGGCCAGCGTCTGCGGTTCACCCTGCGCGGTGGCCGGATCCTTCAGGAACAGGGATAGATTCAGCGCCGTTTCGCCTTTGGCATTTTTCCAGCTCAACGGCGCAATGGTAATGACCGGTTGGCCTTTCATTAACAGCGGCAGGGCGCCAAAGAAAGCTTCGGTCACTCTCTGCTGATACAGTTCCGGGTTGTTCGCCACTTCCGGCTGCGATAACAGCGCCTGGGTCTGGGCATTATACTGCTGGCTGAACTGATGCCATGCCGCGCCGTCAATCTGACCGACTTTCAGCGTCAGCTTGCCGCTTCCCAGATCCTGATTCTGAACCTTGAGGCTGTTCAGAGTGTAATCCAGTTGGCTGTTGATGGTTTTACCGTCATCCACGAGATCGGTCTTCCCGCTGATCTCCATGCCTTCCAGCAGCGCCATCTCTTTGCCTTCAACGGCGAGGGACATTTTCCCAATCGTGACTTTCTGATTGCCGACGCGCTCACCGAAGCTCGCAAGCGTGCTGGAACCTTCTGTTTTCAGGTCGTTAAAGGAGAGCTGGACCTTCTGATCGTACTCATTCACCGCATCGACCAGACCGCTCTTCGCTTCACCGGAAAGGGAAACCACTTTGCCTTCTTTATCGGCATTGAAAATAAATTCGCCGCCGCTGAATGCGACTTTCTCCGCCCCTTTATCGTAGTTCAGCGGTTTCAGCGACATTGCGGAACGGGTATCTCCGCTGTAGCTAATCCGTGAATTGATCTCAAAAGGCGTTTCACCTTTCGCCATCTCAAAGAGCGGTTTGCTGACGTCGTTATTGACCAGGGTCGTCTTTACTGAGGCCATCGACGGCAGAAGATTAAAGGTTTTCAGTTGAGCGAACGGGAAGGGACCATGATCGACGGATTCGTCAAGCACCACGCTTTGGCCAGCTTTCAGCCATGGATTTTCTTTTCCGGCTACCGGCTTAAGCACCAACTGTAACTGGCTGCTGAAGACGCCACGCTGATAGCTCTGATAAGCGAGTTCCACGTTTGCTTCCGGCGCGGTGAGTTTAATCTGCGCATTGGCCTGGCTGACCATCTCAGCCAGATGGGTTTCCAGCTTTTTACCTGTGTACCATGCACCGCCCGTCCAGACGACGCCGAGTGCGACGATCACACCTGCAGCTACCAGCGATTTTTTCATATTGTTTATCCATAAAATGAAACCAGGCGGTAGAGACCGCCTGGCAAAGTCATAAGCCATTTACAAGCTTAGCAAGAGTTACTACAAAATTCAGTAAGTTGCTAGAGTTTGTTGTAAACCCGCGCCACACGGCCCACGCCGCTGACGCTCACCGGTGACTCTTCGGCGCTGATAAACGCCGATTCACCCGGTTTCAGCACCAGACGCTGTTCGCCTTTGCTTAACACCGCTTCGCCTTCAACACAGAACAGGATAGCCGCGCTGTGCTGCTCGATCGCTGTCTCCTGGGCGGACAGATCATGCAGAGAGAACGCGAAATCATCGACCGGGATCGGGAAATCGAGCTCCGCGCCATGTTTCACCGGCGTGGTCAACAACTGGTTAGCCGGTTTCGCGTCAAACTTCACATTGGCGACCAGTTCCGGGATGTCGATGTATTTCGGCGTCAGACCCGCACGCAGCACGTTATCGGAGTTCGCCATGACTTCCAGCGCGACACCTTGCAGATAGGCATGCGGCGTTTCGGCGAACAGGAACATCGCGTCGCCGGGATTCAGTTTCACCACGTTCAGCAGCAGAGGTGAGAAGAGGCCGCTGTCGTCCGGGTAAAACTCTGCGATAAGGCGGATAGTCTGCCACGGCTCGCCTTGCTGGGTTTCCAGCGCCGCTTTCATAATCGCCAGCGCACGGGACTTCTCCTCACCCTGCATACTCAGCAGACCGGCAAACAACTGGCTCAGCCGCTCCGCGTCGGGCTGTTCGAGGAAATGGGCGATGGCGGTATGTGCGCCAGCTACCGGTTGCAGCAGCGAAACGATTTCAGAGAACTCGCGGAATGCGTTCATGGCAAGGAACGGGGTCAGCGCGAAAACCAGCTCCGGCTTATGGTTCGGATCTTTGTAGTTGCGCTCTGCGGCATCCATCGGAATACCGGCGGCGTTCTCTTTAGCAAAGCCGATTTCAGAATTACGCTTATTCGGATGTACTTGGATGGACAGCGGTTGCGCGGCGCACAGCACTTTGAACAGGAACGGCAATTCGCCGAAGCGCTGCGCCACGGCATCACCCAGCAGTGCGGATTGATTTCCGTCAATCACGTCACGCAGCGAGACGATCTGCCCGCTGGTGTCTTCAATCTTCGAGCTACTTTTCGGGTGCGCGCCCATCCACAGTTCCGCCATGGGTAACTGCTGCGGATTCGCCAGACCATAGAGTTCCGTCAGCGCCGTTTTACTTCCCCAGGCGTAGTTCTGCACGGAGTTGATGAGTTTTTGCATGTTCAATGCCCTGTTGCAAGTTGGAAATCAGTGGAAACTTAATTCGACTATTAAAGCAAGAAACCTGTGGGAAGTAACCTGTGGGCGCAAAAAGTCGTACTTGTCTCAGTTTTTGTTAAAAAATTGTGTAGGATAGTGTAACTCGCTTTTAACGAGGGCAATGGAACATCTGCCCTGAAGCCTAAGAAAATCAGACCGAGCAGTAAGTGAGAGAACAATGTCAAACAAACCCTTTCATTATCAGGATCCTTTTCCCCTTAAAAAGGATGATACCGAATACACCCTGCTGACCAGTGAATACGTCTCCGTTGCCGAATTTGAAGGACAAGAGATCCTCAAAGTCGACCCGGAAGCGTTAACGCTGCTCGCGCGTCAGGCCTTCCATGACGCCTCATTTATGCTGCGCCCTGCACACCAACAACAGGTTGCCGATATTCTGCGCGACCCGGACGCCAGTGAAAACGACAAATATGTGGCGCTGCAGTTCCTGCGTAACTCTGACATCGCGGCGAAGGGTATTTTGCCAACCTGCCAGGATACCGGCACGGCGATTATCGTCGGCAAAAAGGGCCAGCGCGTCTGGACCGGTGGTGGTGATGAAGCGGCGCTGGCGCGTGGGGTGTATAACACCTACATCGAAGATAACCTGCGCTATTCGCAAAACGCCGCGCTGGATATGTATAAAGAGGTGAACACCGGCACCAACCTGCCTGCGCAGATTGACCTCTACAGCGTCGATGGCGATGAGTACAAATTCCTTTGCATCGCGAAGGGCGGCGGTTCCGCGAACAAGACCTATCTTTATCAGGAAACCAAAGCGCTGCTCACTCCGGGTAAGCTGAAAAACTACCTGGTTGAGAAGATGCGGACGCTGGGAACCGCAGCGTGTCCGCCATACCACATTGCCTTTGTGATCGGCGGGACGTCGGCAGAGGCAAACCTGAAGACCGTGAAGCTGGCGTCGGCGAAATACTATGATGAACTGCCGACCGAGGGGAATGAACATGGTCAGGCGTTCCGTGACGTCGAGCTGGAAAACGAGCTGCTGACGGAAGCGCAAAACCTTGGTTTAGGCGCGCAGTTTGGCGGCAAATATTTCGCCCACGATATTCGCGTGATCCGTCTGCCGCGCCACGGCGCATCCTGTCCGGTCGGAATGGGCGTCTCCTGCTCAGCGGATCGCAACATCAAAGCGAAGATCAACCGTAAAGGCATCTGGATCGAGAAGCTGGAGCACAATCCGGGCAAATACATTCCTGAAGAACTGCGTAAAGCGGGCGAAGGGGAAGCGGTTCGCGTTGACCTGAACCGTCCAATGAAAGCGATCCTCGAACAGCTGTCGCAATATCCGGTGTCGACCCGTCTTTCCCTGAACGGCACGATCATCGTTGGTCGTGATATCGCGCACGCTAAATTAAAAGAGCGGATGGATAATGGCGAAGGGCTGCCGCAGTATGTAAAAGATCACCCGATTTACTACGCCGGTCCGGCGAAGACGCCGGAAGGCTATGCCTCCGGTTCACTCGGCCCAACCACCGCCGGGCGTATGGATTCGTATGTTGATCAGCTTCAGTCGCAGGGCGGGAGTATGATCATGTTGGCCAAGGGTAACCGCAGCCAGCAGGTGACTGACGCTTGTCAAAAACATGGCGGATTCTACCTCGGCAGCATTGGCGGCCCGGCAGCCGTACTGGCGAAGGGCAGCATCAAGAGCCTGGAGTGCGTGGAATATCCGGAACTCGGAATGGAAGCTATCTGGAAAATCGAAGTTGAAGATTTCCCGGCCTTTATTCTCGTTGATGATAAAGGCAACGACTTCTTCCAGCAGATTCAGACGTCGCAGTGCGCACGCTGCGTTAAGTAACGTCAGCCGCCCTTCGGGGCGGTTTTTTTTATCGCACAAACCACCAAACGGTGGTGCTGACATCGTTGATACTCATAAGACCGCAAGCAAGTGGGCAATGTCGAACATAACCTAATCAATTCATTATCTAAGGAGCAGGTCATGGTAACGGTACGCAGCGAGAAAGATTCGATGGGCGCGATTGATGTCCCGGCAGATAAACTGTGGGGAGCGCAAACCCAGCGTTCGCTTGAGCATTTTCGGATCTCCACCGAGAAAATGCCCGTCTCGCTGATCCACGCGCTGGCGCTCACCAAGCGTGCAGCGGCAAAGGTTAACGACGATTTAGGGTTGCTGGCCGCCGACAAAGCCGCCGCCATTATGCAGGCCGCGGATGAGGTGCTGGCAGATAAACACGCGGAGGAATTCCCTCTGGCTATCTGGCAGACCGGGTCGGGTACGCAAAGCAACATGAATATGAACGAAGTGCTCGCGAACCGGGCCAGTGAACTGTTGGGCGGCGTTCGCGGCATGGAGCGCAAAGTCCATCCTAATGATGACGTCAACAAGAGCCAGAGTTCGAACGACGTCTTTCCGACGGCGATGCATGTGGCTGCGCTGCTGGCGTTGCGCAGTCATCTGATTCCGCAGTTGCAGGTGTTGACGAAGACGCTGAACGAGAAATCCCACGCTTTCGCCGATATTGTCAAAATTGGCCGTACTCATCTCCAGGACGCTACGCCGCTAACGCTGGGGCAGGAGATTTCTGGCTGGGTGGCGATGTTAGAACACAACCTGCGGCACATTGAAAACAGTCTGCCGCACGTGGCCGAACTGGCGTTGGGCGGTACAGCGGTCGGCACCGGGCTGAATACGCATCCGGAATATGCCCGCCGCGTCGCTGACGAACTGGCGGCCATCACCCAGGCTCCTTTTGTCACCGCGCCGAACAAGTTCGAAGCGCTGGCGACCTGTGATGCGCTGGTTCATGCCCACGGCGCGCTGAAAGGGCTGGCGGCGTCGCTAATGAAAATCGCCAATGATGTGCGTTGGCTGGCGTCGGGGCCGCGCTGCGGCATTGGCGAAATCGCTATCCCGGAAAATGAACCGGGCAGCTCGATCATGCCGGGCAAAGTTAACCCGACCCAGTGTGAGGCGCTGACGATGCTGTGTTGTCAGGTGATGGGGAACGATGTGGCGATCAACATCGGCGGCGCATCAGGCAACTTCGAACTGAACGTCTTCCGTCCGATGGTAATCCACAACTTCCTGCAATCGGTGCGTCTGCTGGCGGATGGTATGGAGAGTTTCAACGAACATTGTGCGGTCGGTATCGAACCCAATCGTGAGCGAATTAATCAGTTGCTCAATGAATCACTGATGCTCGTCACCGCGTTGAATACCCATATCGGCTACGACAAAGCGGCGGAAATCGCCAAGAAAGCGCATAAAGAAGGGCTGACGCTGAAAGCTTCGGCTCTGGCGCTGGGCTATCTCACCGAAGCGGAGTTCGACAGCTGGGTGCGGCCAGAGCAGATGGTTGGCAGTATGAAACCGGGGCGTTAATCCGCCACATACAGGTGCAGTCGTGGGATCATCAGACGCAGCGGCTGCGCCTGCGGTTTAAATCGATGCTGTACGTTTTCGGCATCGTAGTTCAGTAGCTCGCCAATATCCGGCATGCCTGCGCCGTTTTCCGTATTGATCAACGCGATAAGCGGCGTCGGGCAGGCATGCTGTACCTGCTTTTGCTCGCCTTTGTACCAGACCCGGGCGATGGGCTGGACCTTGACCGGACGCTTGATTTTGAGTTTTGCCTGTTGCGGCAGGGCGGCGATGTCCTGATATTCGCGCTCCAGTTTTGCCTGCCACTCCTCGCGGGTCCAGGGATGTACGCTGCGCGGCGTGTTCAGACTCTTTTCCAGTTGCGCCAGCACCTCATCGCGCTTCAGATTCTTGATGATATGTTTGTTCGCCCAGCCAAAGCGCAGCGTCGCCGGATCGTTTATCACCGTTAACGTCCGATACGCATTGAGCGTAATCAGCCCCGGCAGATGGCGGTGGACCCATTCAAAGCGCGCAGCAGACGGCAACCCGGACTCCACGGTGACAATATGCTCAAAGGTGGTTTTCAACTGATTGATGCGCTGTACCTGATTTTCCAGCGCCGCCTGGCTGGCACTGCCCACCTGATAGCACAACACGCCAGGCAGACGCACCGCCGCTTTACTGCTACGGGTTTCGGACTGCTGCTGAATAAACAGGTGGCGATAGTGCGCCAACGCCAGTGCTTCGGCCTCCTTACCCAGATGCTGCTTCACCGCAATGGTATCCAGCGGGGCGTGCTCGGTCTCTTTGCTCACCTCCGGCAGCGAAAAGACACGGGCCATCATCAGATGATGTTCTCCAAGCGCTTGCGTCAGTTCAGCCAGCGCCTGCTCCATCTGGCGAAACGTGGTATTCAGTCTGTCGACGAGATCGTAACGGGCCATTGTGCACCTCATTAGTTACAACATACTCAATGTATAGCACGTTATATCGCCTGCGACTACCGCGCGAATAGCGTCAGCCAGCGGTTAATTCAGCAAGTGTGTGCCAGATCGGCCAACTAAAGCTGAAGCGGGCGCCGCCCAGTTCACTTTCCCCGCAGCTGACCGTGCCCCCCATCGCCTGGGCGATGGAATAGACAATCGCCAGACCCAAACCGCACCCGCCGGTGGCGCGATCCCGACTCGGATCCAGACGGACGAAAGGCTCAAAAACAGTCTCCCTCGCTTCCGGGGCAATGCCAGGCCCGTCATCTTCGACAGTCAGCGTGGCGAAACGATCGCTGAGTTGCAGGCTTATCTGCACCGTCGACTGGCAGTAGCGCAGCGCGTTGTTCAGCAGATTATCCAACACCCGTTCCATGAGTCGCATATCCAGCGCGCCATAATCGCCGCGGGCGAGACGCGTAATCCGCAGCGTTCGCTCGGGATTCACGCTTTGCACATCATCAATATGCGCCGTGAGCCAGGCCGGGAGGTCCGGTTCACTAAGATGTAGTTCATTCTGCGGCCTGTCGAGGCGGGCGTAGGTTAACAGCTCCTCAATTAAGGCTTCGAGCTGTCCGATATCGCGATTGAGCGCCAGAGATTCTTGTTCCGTGAGGTTTTCACTCATCTCCAGTCGGTAGCGCAGGCGAACCAGCGGGGTGCGCAGTTCATGGGCAATCCCGTCGATCAGCTGTTTTTTACTGGCAATCAACGCATTGATATTGTCCGCCATCTGATTAAAAGCAATGCCCAGCCGTTCAAAACTGGAGCCGCTGTCAAAATGCAGCCGTTCACTGAGATGACCTTTGCCGAACCGCTGGGCGGCGGCCTCCAGTCGCAGCATTTCCTGCCAGTGAGGACGCATCCAGATGAACACCGGAAAGGCCAGCGAAATGGCGATAAACGCCATCAGCGCGATATCCAGCAGGCGCATCTGATGGAGAAAATAGAGATAGGGAACCGGGCCAACGGCCAGCACGTAATGACTGCGCGGAATGCGCTGAATAAAGGTGTACTGATCGTCGAGTGCAATGATGTCGCCTTCACGCAGACGTTGCATACTCTGTTCATCCAGCGAGAATTTTGTCAGTGGCTCAACGCGCAGGTCAAAAGAGAGATTGAGGTCCATCTCTTTGAGCGTTTTACCCCAGTCGCGCGGAGGGATCTCGCGTAGCTCGCTGCGCATCAGATACAGCGAGCTTTTCATCAGGTCATCGAGCGACTGCCTGCCAGCCCGCTCTGCGGTGAATTTGTAAACCAGCCCGACCAGCAGGGTCATCACCAGAAAGCAGACAAACAGCAGGAGATAAAACTGCACGAACAGTTTCTTCATTTACATCCCCGAATGCAGTGATGGCACATCATCCCAGGCGTGCGGGGCAAACAGATAGCCTTTATTGCGTACCGTTTTAATGCGATAGGGCTCAGCCGCATTATCGAGAAGCTTCTTACGCAGACGCGAGATGGCAACATCGACGCTGCGATCCATGCCGTCGTAGCTAACGCCGCGCAGATTTTTCAGTAGCGCATCGCGGTCCATAATCTGTCCGGCGTGCGTGGCGAGTTCCCATAGCAGCTCAAAATCCGCGGTGGACAGTATGACCTGTTCACCACTGAGCAAAACGACACGGTTGATGGGGTCGATAGTCAGGGAACCAAAGCGCAGCGTTTTATGCGGCGTGACGGCGGCAGGCTGAATCCCTTTGCTATGACCAGACTGATCGCTCTGCCGCAGATGCAGCCGCAGACGGGCCAGCAGGACCGCTGGCGGCGTGGTTTTCAGAATGTAATCGCAGGCGCCCATTTCCAGTGCCAGGATGTGGTTCATGTCGCTGTCAAGCGAAGTGAGGAGGACGATCGGCCCCTGCCATTGCCCTTGCAGGTCACGACAGAGGGTCATGCCGTCTTTACCGGGAAGCATAATATCCAGCAAGACCAGGTCCGGCTGAACCTGGAGGATCCGCGCTTCTGCCAGATCGCCACGTGGCTCGACGATCACGTCGAAATCGTGTTTCGCCAGATAGGCCGCAATGAGCGCGCCGACCTCAGGATCGTCTTCAACAAATACAATCGTGTTCATCGTCTTGATTGCCGATCAGAAAACGTCAACATACACCGCCGGGGCGTTGCCTTCCATTAATCTTTCCTAAACGGTGACGCTTCCGTTATGCTGGTTGCCGATGTTATTGATGTGTAAAGGCAAGGTAATGGGACTCGTGATTAAAGCCGCGCTGGGTGCGCTGGTGGTGGTGTTGATTGGGTTGCTGGCAAAAACGAAGAATTACTACATCGCAGGGCTAATCCCGCTGTTCCCGACATTCGCGCTGATTGCCCATTATATCGTGGCCAGCGAGCGGGGAATTGACGCGCTAAGAACGACCATCGTATTCAGCATGTGGTCGATTATTCCCTATTTTGTCTATCTCGTTTCGCTGTGGTATTTCACCGGTTTTCTGAAGCTGCCGGTGGCGCTGGGCGGGGCAGTGATCTGCTGGTGCCTGAGCGCCTGGCTGCTGATCTTTTGCTGGGTCAAACTGCACTAACGCAGATGCCGACCGCCGTCCACGGCGAAGCTGCGGCCGGTCACAAAGCAACTGGTCAGCAGATAATCGATTAAATCGATCACCTCCTTTTCACCCGGCGCCGTTTTCATCAGCGATTTGTTCAGCGCCTGCTGGCGGTACTCGGCGTCATCGCCCTCGTTAAACAGGATCAGCGAAGGGGCAATGGCGTTGACCTTCACCTCTGGCGCGAGCTTGCGGGCAAATGAACGGGTCATATTATCCAGCGCCGCTTTACTGGCGGCATAAGCAATATGCTTATCACTGCCTTTCTCCACAACGTAGTCGGTGAAATGAATGATGTCAGCGGCGGCGTGACCGTGCCCGCGTAGCATGCCTTCGAGCGCATGATTGAGCAGATAGGGGGCATTGACGTGGATTTGCATCATGCAGGCCAGTACGTCAGAGAGTGGCGTTCCCGGCTTCTCTGCCATCCATGCGCTGGCATTGTGGACGATGGCGCGCAGACCGCTGGCGCGTTCTTTTACCGTATCGGCGAAAGCCAGAATGCCTTCATTGGTGGAGAAATCAGCCTGAATACACAGGGCGCCCGCGTTGGTCAGTCCGTCAATGGCCGGATAATGCGTGCGGTAGCTGACGATCACCGGCTGTTTCTGGTTGATAAAGTGCCAGGCAATGGCGAGGCCGATACGGCGGCCACCACCGGTCACTAAAATGGGCAGAGGGTGTTGTGTTCCCATCGAAAAACTCCTTATGCGCCTGCGAATCAGGCTATTAGCGTCAAACGATGGGATGTCTTTACCCCACCAGCAGCCAGGTCGCCGGTACGGCGGCCACCAGCAACAGACCAATCAGAACCATTTCCTGTCGGTTCAAAACGTTATCATGCGTATGCGTCTTACGAGCATACAGGAACACCAGCAGACCCGGCGCATAAAGCACCACGGAGAGCAGCAGGTGCATCGGCCCGGAAGCATACAATAACCATAAGCCATAAATGCACGCACCGACACCTACCGCTTGGTGAAGCGGACGGGTAGCGATTTTCAGCAGGAAGGCGCCGACGAGGAAATAGGGGACCAGAATCATCTCTGAGGCGATAGTCAGCAGCGTGTTGTAATCCGAGCCGGTTAGCCAGATCAGCACCAGACAGACCTGAACGCAGAGATTGGTGAGCCACAGCGAAGCCGATGGCGCGCCTTGCGCATTCTGACGGGCGAAAATCCGCGGGAAGGCTTTATGCGTTGAGGCAAGGAACGGGACTTCCGCCGCCATAATGGTCCAGCTCAGATAGGCCCCGCAAACGGAGACAATCAGACCCGCCGCAATGATAATCTCACCCCACGGCCCCATCATTTTAACCATCAGTCCCGCCATTGACGGGTTACGGATCTCCGCCAGTTCCGGGCGGGCCACCACGCCAAGCGAGAGCAGAGTGACCAGCAGATAAACAGCAAGCGCGGAGAGCACCGCTAACAGCGTAGCGCGACCGACATCGTGTTTGTTACGTGCCCGCGCCGAGACGACGACTGCGCCTTCCACACCGATGAATACCCACAGCGTGATAAGCATCGTGTTCTTAACCTGTTCCCAGACCGGGACACCCAGCGCGAGGCCGGTAAAGTCGAGGCTAAAAACCTCCAGTTTAAATGCCATAAAGGCCAGCACAATAAACAGACCGAGCGGCAGCAATTTCGCCAGCGTCGCCACCAGGTTGATGCTGGCTGCCGTTTGTACGCCGCGCAGCACCAGAAAATGTACCACCCACAGCAGCACCGACGCGCCCACGATCGCCTGCCAGGTATTGCCGTCGCCAAACAGACGTAGTTCAGGCGTATCGGTAAAGAAACTGAGAGCAGAGAAGACAATGACCAGATAGGAGACGTTGGCAATCACCGCACATAGCCAGTAGCCCCAGGCCGAGCAGAAACCGATCAGCTCACCGAAACCTTCGCGGGCATAGGTGAAGATGCCGCCATCCAGTTCGGGACGGATACGGGTCAGGATTAACATGGCAAACGCCAGCAGCAATATCCCAGCCCCGGTAATCGCCCAGCCGATAAGTAATGCTGACGGGCTGGCTACAGCGGCCATATTCTGCGGCAGACTGAAAACACCAGCGCCAAGCATTGAGCTTAAAACCAGCGCGGTGAGAGCGCTCAGTCCCAGTTTCTTTTCCATGGTTATCCCGTGGTACAAACGATCGATGGAGAATAATTATTGTGGCAAAGCGCATAAAAATGGTGAAAGCCACTAAGGCGCGGGATTTTACGGAGAGAAGAGACTGCATGCAATGATCAGAGGAAAATTTGTGACTAATAAAGCGAAAGGCGGCATAAAGCCGCCTTATTTTATGACCGGAGAGCCTTACTTATACAGATCGGCGCTGATGGTCATGTTGTTACCACGTTCCTGCCACTGGCGGGTAATGTGGTAATACTTAGCCCCTTGCTTCGCTGCACGCTTGGCAACCTGGTAAGAGACTTCAGTCATACTGCTGTAGTTGCCGGTGAACTTGATGCTGTCGAACGGTACCATCATGGCCGCTGTGGCTTTGTTCAGCTCTTCAACTTTGGTGCCATCCGGAAGGGTGACAGTGTAACGTCCACCTTTAGTGGATTGCGTTTCGAAGAAGCGACCAACTTCAGAACTCGGCGACGCGGTGGTGGCAACACCTGGGATTTCGACGTTTTTCGCCGCTTCGCCACCGGCTGCCAGCGCTGCGCGACCGGCATCGGAATCTGCCGGGATCGCGTCAGGGCTCTGCACCACGCGTTTCTTCGCATCTTTTTTATAGATAAAAGCGGTAATACGCTGGTTGCCGCCCTGGTTCGCATCGATCTGACGCACGATGTAGAAAGCGTAGGCGCCTTTTTCGTTTGCCGCTTTGGTGATGGCGTCATTCACTTCCGGCTGGCTGCGGTAGAAACCCTGTACCGTAACGGTATCAAACGGTTCCAGCATTACAGCTTCTGATTTTGGCAATTCAACCACGCCATTGATCACGCGGTTCTTGCTGGCTTCCGCTTTCTCGGCGTCGGCTTTGTAGAAGTCTGCAACAACACGCCAGTTACCGCTGTTACCAAAATCAGATGTATCGACAACATAGAATGAGGCGGCGCCTTCTTTATCTGCGCGGCGGTTAACGGCCTTCACCGCATCGCCAATCGCATTAAAACGGCCTGTGACCGTGACACGGTCGTAAGGTTTCAGTGCTGCCGCTTGCTCCGGCGTCAATTCTGTTGCTGCGTTTACGGAAAAAGCCGTCGCAGAAAGAAGTGCGGACGCCAGGAGAGTGTTCTTAAGCTTCATAAAAATAATCCTTCGCCTTGCGCAAACCAGGTACTGGTATTGTTATTGACTAGAAACGTGGCTGATTATTGCATTTAAACCCGGTGACTGTCTGCGTGATTTTTCAATCGACACAGCAGATGAGGTCACAAGGTCGATAACAAATTATGATATGTCGAAAAAATGGTCATTTCACAGTGAAAACTGATGAACGCACTGAATTTTATAAGTTAATTTAATGTTAATTAGTTGATCTTCCGTGGCGCTTAATCATGTTTTGCCGCTTCGTCTGAGCGAATTATGGGCCTTTCACGAGGAATTGAAGGTCATTATCCCGGTCAGAGGGCTGAATCGTTCCTGTTTTGCTGATAACCCGACAAATACTGTTTTTTGGCGCTAGATCACAAGCGCTATTTTCAGTACGTTATAGAGAGTTTGTTACTGTTTTATTTTTCCGGGGTAACCTATACCCCTGCGTGAAATTGCCTGCGCAATTCCACGTTAACTGACAAACCATCATCAAAAATACCGATGGAAGGGAACATTATGCGAATTGGCATACCAAAAGAACGGTTTACCAATGAAACCCGCGTAGCCGCGACGCCGAAAACGGTTGAGCAACTGCTGAAGTTGGGTTTCACCGTCGCGGTAGAGAGCGGCGCGGGTGGACTGGCGAGTTTTGACGATAAAGCTTTTGTAGAAGCGGGCGCGGAAATTGTCGATAGCAGCGCTGTCTGGCAATCAGAGATCATTCTGAAGGTTAACGCACCGGAAGATGAGGAAATTCCGTTACTCAATCCGGGCACCACGCTGGTCAGTTTTATCTGGCCTGCGCAGAATCCAGAGTTAATGCAAAAGCTCGCCGAGCGTAATGTGACGGTGATGGCAATGGATTCTGTACCGCGTATTTCACGTGCGCAGTCGCTGGATGCATTGAGCTCGATGGCAAACATCGCCGGTTATCGGGCGATCGTGGAAGCCGCGCACGAGTTTGGCCGCTTCTTTACCGGGCAGATCACCGCTGCGGGTAAAGTTCCTCCCGCCAAAGTGATGGTGATCGGAGCCGGTGTTGCTGGTCTGGCCGCCATTGGCGCAGCGAACAGCCTGGGCGCGATTGTGCGTGCCTTTG
>NNCF01145396.1:0-21275 GCA_002313205.1 Laupala kohalensis | reverse complement strand
ATTTGTTGTTTTTATTTATGTAGTATATTTATATTATTGTTTCTCCCTAACCCGTGCAAAGCCGGGTATTCAGCTAGTATATAATATAAGTGCGTTAACATTTTTGTAACTTTGGACCCAAAATTGCAAAACATACAGCTATTAGGGTTTGCAACTAACAAATTAGTGATACTACTACTTTATAACAGGAATAAACATGACAATTTACTAATATCACTGCTTGTTTACACTGAATAGTAAGTAAATCATTCCCAAACCAGTGATACGAGGTTAGGCAGAAAAGTAATGAGACTGATTTTTTATTTACCAAAGTTTTTATTTTTTTAAAACATCAATGTTATCCCCTTCAAAGTAGTTCCCTTGGGTAGCTACACACCGATGGAGACGTTGTTCCCACTGTTGGTAGAGTTGGAAGTCTTCAACCGGTATGGTCTTCAGTAATAATACATTTTTTAATAATAATAATAAATTTATTGTCAAAAAACAGTACAAACTGCGTATGACCACTTGGAGGACAATAAACTAATTTACTCTCCGGAAGCAAGCAAGGGACCATCCCATCAATTCCGATCAAGGGCCTTATGGCAGAGGCGGATTCAAAAATTCAGTATGTCCGTTACACTCTTTTGGATGTTTTCTAAAGTCCCG
Source organism: Laupala kohalensis (assembly GCA_002313205.1). Classification (NCBI taxonomy): domain Eukaryota; kingdom Metazoa; phylum Arthropoda; class Insecta; order Orthoptera; family Trigonidiidae; genus Laupala; species Laupala kohalensis. The sequence continues at coordinate 20,627 of NNCF01145396.1, read as the reverse complement.
AAATGACCTTTGAGGATATTTTTCAGTTTAGTAAAAATATAAAGTCACAGGGACTGATGTCAGGTGAATAGGGGGGCTGGGGAACCATAGGAATGCCTTTTGAGGCCAAAAATTCTGTTATGGAGAGAGCAGTGTGACATGGGGCGTTGTCATGATGGAGCATCCATTTGTCTGCAATGTCTGGTCTCACGCGAATGACCCTTTTTCTGAGTCTTTCAAGGACGTCTTTATAAAAAACTTGGTTGACTGTTTGTCCCGAAGGAACAAATTCTTTGTGGATGATTCCCCTTCTGTCCAAAAAACAAATCAGCATTGATTTGATCTTCGATTTGCTCATTCGAGCTTTCTTTGGTCGAGGAGAATTTGCAGTGTGCCACTCCTCACTTTGCCTCTTGGACTCAGGATCGTATTCAAAAATCCATGATTCATCACCTTTGATCACACGACTAAAGAAATCTTGCTCATTAGCGATTCTGTCAAGAAGATCAAGACACTTGTTTTTTCGATTGTCCTTCTGCTGAATTGTGAGTTTTTTCGGCACCATTTTGTCACAGACCTTTCGCATGTGCAAATGTTCACTCAAAATTTGATGAACGGTAAATCTGTTCAAATTTAATTGTTCACTCAACATTCTTAATGTTAAACGACGGTCTGATCTCACAAGAGTGTTCACACGTTCGATGTTTTCATCGATTTTCGAAGTTGAACGCCTCCCTGAACGTTGTTCATCTTCAACGTGTTCTCTTCCTTCCAAAAATGATTTGTGCCAGCGAAAAACTTGAGTTCGGGATAAAGAATGTTCCCCGTAGGCCTGTTTCAACTTTTCAAACGTCACACTTGCCGATTCTCCAAGCTTAACACAAAATTTAATGGCACAACGTTGCTCCAAATTCCGCTGTTCCATATTGCTTGACGCACAACCAAAACACAACTTCACTAATAGCAGTCACAAAAATCACGTAGTTAACGGAAGGAGTTGAAACTCGCACTGAGCTATGGGAGGGTACTGATACACGTGCTCTATCAAGGACAACAGCGCAGCATTGCCAGATTGCTTGTAGTGTTGCCAGTCTCATGACTTTTCTGCCTAACCTTGTATATCGAATTTAACACCGTAAAATATTAATAAATAATACAAATGCTTTTAACACAATTTTTGTAACTTTCGACCAAAACTTTCAATACTTACAGCTATTAGCGTTTTGGAATAAACAAATTAGAGTAGTTTAGAATAGTGATAAACTTGACAATTTACCCATTTCATTTCTTATTTACGCTGTATAGTGAATCACTACCAAAACTGTGATATATATATTAATTTTCCACTCCGCCAAATCGACTAATATGTAATATATGTTCATGTAACACCATTTTTGTAATTTTTAACCCAAAATCGCAATACATACGGGTATTAGAGATTGCAACTAAAAAAAACTAGTGATACTTGTACTTTGAAATAGTAATAAACATGACAATTTACCAATATTACTTCTTGTTTACGCTGAATAGTAATTCACACCTAAAACAGTTATATATTGAATTCAACACCGTCAAAAGCCTAATATATACAATAACTGCATTTTTTTTATTTTTTTGTACTTTAGAATATTAGTATACATGACAATTTACCGATTTTACTGACTGTTAACGCTGAATATTTAATTATTGTCAAAAAATTGATATATCGATTTCATCAGTCAAAAGACTAATACACAGAATAAGTGCATTTAACACATTTTTTGTAACTTTTGACCCACAAATGCTATTCATACAGGTATTAGTGTTTGCAACTCACAAATTAGTGATATAGTTAGCCCGTGTATGCCCACCCAAAAACTTTTCTCCCAACCCCAAAACCATGATATGGTCTTGCTCAAGTAGGCAAGATATTATGAACAAGATATATTTTCAACAATTTTTGTCGTCGGTTGGTTTGCCTACTGCCCGAGTGAAAAATAGTTGAATTAATTTATAGTAAATAAATGATTTAGGAAATCATCGCGTGTTGATATGAATTATACTCCATCGACCGATATTTGGTGAACAAATTAAAAAAATACTATATTTTCAATTTTTGTTCGTTTGCCCGGTCGGCGAATCCATTGCCCATCCAATAAATTAATGATGGCTTTATTTATAAACAAATCATATGAATAATAATTGCATTTGAATGTGACTCTCACTGAATCGGGCAATAATTATTGAACGAAATAAGAATTTTTAACGTCTACTTGTTTACCCAGTGCACTGATTCATTTTCCCAAACAATAAATAAGTGAATTGATCAATTGCAAACAAGTTATTGTAAAAATATTCACGTGCAGATTTATGTTATACACAAAAATAGTTGCTATTCGACGCGCACTGTTACGGACGTGGCCTACGAAAATGGTAATGAATGAATAAGTGAAATACATTTTCGGGTAAATAATGACTACTTGTAGAAGGTCATAAATTGTGCTGAAGGATACAAGAAATAATTATTTATATCTGTAAATTTATATGTTTTCTTACTTTATTAATTTTAACGCGTTTCTAAGATACGCACAATTCGTAACATTTACCTTAGGTCATGGGTCTGTGATTTTTGGAACATTCTGCATGTCATACATATTTATATATGCCACATTGACATATATCGATTAAATATTGTCACGAAATATTAATTTCATAACTTTAAATTAAAAATACTACGAAAAGGATCTAAAGATGCATTTAAAAAAGGGACCGTTGCGTGCCCCAAGAGGTTGAATGGTCGGAGAGGCGCGCGCGACGCACGAACAAGAGAGAACGGCGGACGCTTTGAAAGTTGTAACACCGACTCTTTCAAAAACACTTTGAATATCCTAATAAACGTGTCCTTCAAGGGAGAACATTCTGCGCATTAGTTCGCGCGGCATCGAAATATAAAGGAATAAAAGACAATAGAAAACTAGTGTTAAAATTAACCAGAGATAGATTTGAAAAGAACTAAGCGAAGGCGAGGGTGAAGGCGTAGTGGGAATTCGAGGGAGCGGTTCTTGGGTCATCTCGCGGCGGAACTAAGAATCGCAAAAGAACACTCTAAAGAAGGGAAAGTAAGGAGGCTGAAAATCCATAGGATCAACCTAGAGGGACTTGACGCAGAACAGAGAGTATGCAGCTTCTGCCGACGCGAGAAGCAAAAAAAATGGTTGACGGAATAAAGAAGTCACCAGGGAACGTGTGAGCATGCACGGACAAAAAATACCGGTATTTCTTTAGAAGAAGACCGAGCGTCGCTTGACGAAGGAAAAGAAACTGCGTCAATGATCAGAACGATGAGAAACCAGTCTCGCGGCCATAAAATACAAAGTTCGCTAGAAGGGACAGGGACCACGCGGTTACGTCGTAGCGACTCTGGAAAATTCCAAATTATTGTTAAAAATAAGACGTGATTCGTCGAGGACATGGATATGTCACGAGGACACAACCAATGAAAATGACTCCAAGTGGAGGGAAAGCAAAATTATGATTGGCTTAAGAGACCACGTGATGTGGGGATGGGCGTAGCGTTCTCCAAATTTTGGGAAATGGAGGGGAGTGTTATGATTTAACGAGGTGCGCGGAAGCGTTCGAGATACATTAAGAGATGACTACCACTAGATAATTTCTTATCTGATCGAGACTGTGCAGAGCGAGGTCGTTACTTTGAGGAAGGATGGGTAGGTCAGAGACACTCTGACTACTACATCTTATTAGTGATAGCGGCAATCGTCCTAAGTTCGTTCGCGCATCTTAATGATGAGTTACTAATCGTTTTCTCATTAATGAATACGAGGAACTAGGCGTCGCGGTAAATGACTAACAAGTCATCGAGTTAACCGACTCACATCTTTGCAAATTATCTCGAAATGTGTTCGGCTCGCGATCCAGTATTTATTTATTCGGACAAGACGGCCAAGAACTTAATTGGGCCACTAGACTGCTTCGGAGCGTCTGGTGTCCACCGTCAAGGGGTTTCGAGGGGCGGTGTCTACCAGCCAGCTGTAAGACGAGGACGATTCTCCACGGCCAGGAACTCAAAGGTCGTTGAGCCCAGAACCACCCGGCACACCCATGCAGCTTCATGAATGGCAGCTCATCTTGTATTGTGTCAGTAAAGAAGGTAATTGAGCGTGACTAGCTGCATCCAGTACTAAGAAGTGGCGAGCAGTGCTTAAAGGGACATGAGTACGTGTGTGCTCCATCACATAAAACTTTTTATTGAAGATGGTAGTGACATTTCACTGATAATCAGAACAGTTTAAATTTGTTGCAAAACCAAAATGTATAAAGTAAATTTAAGAAGATAAACGTATTGGGACTCATTAAATGCCAATACTACTTTGTTCTAAGATTGTGAATTTAAAAGCGTGTGATTTTGTGGATATGATAAGGGGAATGTGAGCATGTGTATATTAGAAATTTAAATTATAAGAAATGTAGTAGAATTGCTCATTAAAACCAATTTTATTCAAAGCTGCAAGTATGTTTTACCTTCAATGTGTGTTTTTATTTTAATAAATGGGCAGAACCACGCCCTTCACAAAATCCATTCATTTTCAACCTTTCATTTTCAACCTATTTCAATTTTGGAAATAATTTTTTTTGTCCATTAAGGTTGTTTGGACCATATCTTGTTTTTGGGGGGTGAGCAGAAAAAAGTTTTTAAGTTGGCATACACGGGTTAACCTCGGGCAATCCAATTGCATATGTTTTTTTGAAAAAGTGGAATTTGGAGGTTCTCCCGTCAGAAAAACCAAAAATTTGTTTTGACTATAATATTCTTTTGAAGGCTGGACAACATTTATTGGGTGAGTACAAGACGGCTTACGTTTGACAATCCAACTGTGCATCGTTTTCAGATTATTTCCATTTTGATAGTCAAATTTTTTTGTCCATTAAGATTGTTTGGACCATATCTTGTTTTTGGGGGATGGGCAAAAAACTTTTTTGGGTGGGTACACATTGGCTAACCTTGGGCAATCCACGTGCATACACTTTTTATTTAAAAAATCGATGTTGGGGGTGCTGCCATCACGAAAACCCAAAATTTGTTTTGCCTGTAACTTTTTTGAAGGGTGGGCAACAGCATGTATTGGGTGGGCTTAAGACGACTTACGTTTGCAAACCAACTGTGCATCATTTTCAGATTATCAATTTTTGGAATGAAATTTTTTTGTCCATTAAGATTGTTTGGACCATATCTTGTTTTTGTGGGGTGGGTAAAAACATTTTTGTGTGGGCATACATGGGCAATCCAAGTGCGTATGTTTTTTTGGAAAAGTCGAATTTAGAGGTTCTCGCCTCACGAAAACCAAAAAATTTGTTTTGCCTATAACTTTTTTTCAAGGGTGGGCAAAAACATTTACTTGGTGTGCACAAGTGGGCTTACCTTGGGCAATCCAACTGTGCATCTGTTTCAGCGTACTTCAATTTTTGGGAGTGAAATTTTTTTGTCAATTTAGATTGATTGGACCATATCTTGTTTTTGGGGGATGGGCAAAAAACGTTCTTGGGTTGGCATACATGGGATAACCTTGGGCAATCGAAGTACATATTCTTTTTTTATCCACGTTGGGGGTGCTGCCGTCACATACCTCTGAGACGGAACTTGGGGTGATGAAGTTATGGTGCAGGAAGCAGGGCGGGAAACTTCTGCTGGGACCGACTCCTCCTCTGTCGCCTCCATCGCTTCGACGGGGGCGACCGGGGTGAAGTAGTTGGCCGTGACCAACGGCGCGGGGGCAACAGTGGTCACGTGGCGTGGCCGGAAAAAATACATGGCAGGGACAAAACCGTCACCCGCCCTGTCAACGACGACAGGCGCCCCGGGAGTTACCGGCGCGGCAGTGCCGTCAGCCGGGCCCGCCTGTTCGTTGGTGGAAGACACACTACCTGCCTCAACCGCAGGCGATTCGCGGTGGTAAAGTGCTTGCGTGCTCTCAGAGCGCGAAATTTTCGCAAGCTTTACTAGCCTGCTAGTCGTGGGACGCCCTTCAAGGACGCGCGACGAACTACTCTTCACAAGTTTATTCAATTTTGATAAACGCCCGGTGGCGTTCAAAAGAAGAAGAGCGTGGCGCATTTCTGAAACAGTTAATGGACGTTTCCAACTTTTCACATTAGAAGAAGCGCCTGAAGCGGCCGAATAACTACTCGAATCGAAAGAAAATTTGCAGGAAAATCTATATTTAGAGCGTCTGCTTTAGGCGCAGACGCGAGGCCGACAGGGGAATCGCCCTCAGAAGACACGAGGAGCGAAAACAAAATGTAGAAAATTTAAAAAATCACAAAAAAATTGAAAAATTTCAAAACCACAAAAACCACACAGAAATAGCTTTTGAGTTACTTATCTCAATTCAAAGTCGACGGAAAGACGAGAAACGGTAGCAGTCACCGATCACCAATCTCCAGACGCCGGAGTTCCTCATTCAAGGTTAGTCCACAGATAACCACTTAAAAGTTTAAAAAAAGTCACCAAAATTGCCGCACGTGGAACAATAATACTGTACGCCAACAATGGGTAGCGTCAGATGCACCACTAGTCTTCAAGGTCACAGTAAAAGTGCGTAGAAGTCAGTGCACACGCAAATGTTCAAAGTCCAACAACGGTGAGAAGCAAAGCATACAGCGAGAAAGACACAAAGGTCGCACCAAGCACACCGAGGTCCTCACCCAACGGCTGCTGGGTTCGGAATGCTTGATACACTAATATTATATGAACAGTAAGCATGAAAAGTTACACCGGCTTTTCTGTAAGTGAGAACACTTACCTCTCTCCTTGTGTTCTAGTTGCTAAAACAAGTTGGTTCAAGGTCGAAAAACAGCTTTCTATATAACTCCAAAGTTATAGTATATATCACGGAATTTTCAGTCTGTTCACAATAAACACATGTATTCGCAAATAACACGATTCACACTCCCTCTCCAACCGACAATCGAAACTGGTCTGCACCAACTTCATCAAGTGACCGTTCAGACACTCCCTAATATTAAACTTTGTGACGTCTCGTGCAGTGACGTAATTCTGATGACACTACCGCGTGTTCTATACATAATGCTGGACTCGCCCGTCGAACTCGACCCGTGTATTTAAACGCGGCTGAACGTTTCGGAACCGTCTAGAATTCCGCGCATGCGCGCTGAGGAAATCCCGGAAGAACTCCGAACTCTTCGGAATTTGCTGCTGGAACAAACATTGAGTTAATCTAATTTCTTGAGATCATTGTTATGACCGTGATTACCATTTCGGTGTCAGATTCTTTTGAACATACGTGGAAAGGTAAGTGTTTGTAGTTCATCAGAAAAGCATACTTACTGTTAATATGCATATGAAAGTAATACATGTTTACTTTTCATGTAATATTAGTGTTTTAAGCGAGGATGTACTAATTCATAATTGTCTTTGACATATATGACATATTGATTGAAACTCTATTTTTATTTTCTGATGTAGTTTACCATAACCTGTGTGTAACGAGGCTGAAAGTGTGGAAAGAATCTTGACTTGTGTGAGGTTAGTTGAATTTCTTTCTTATTGTGCAGATGAGACTCAAGTGGTGTTTCAGGTCATACTACTTATGAAATTATTGAAATTGAGAGTAATGAATTTCTGTTTCTTTTTTCAGATTGGTGATTATTGTATGTGTTATGCCTCACTGCTGCAGTGTAATAAGATGAATGTCCAAACATAGGATTGAAAATGAGTTCATTATAACATTTGCTCTTCCAAGAGATTTGAAGTTTAAGTGGTTTCGGAAAATACCTACAGATTTTGATGAATTAAAGAATCTTAAAATTACTTATAAGTATTTCTGAAGAGAACATAATGTGCTGAGTCAAATGTGTCGTAAAGGGAGAGTTGAAAGAGTGTGAGAGGAAAATACCTAATGAAAGATGGTGCAGTTCTTTGCGTATTTCTCAAGGTTCCAATTTATTTGAGTGAAACTAGAAATGCTACCAATTCCTACTTACATTGCTTGTTATGTAGTTGGACGCAGACATACATGTGACATGGTTGCAATGTAAAAGAAAGTTGACTTGGAAATGTCATCTGAATATATGTTGATCGAGACATTAAAGAAAAATTGTTTTCTTCCGAAATATCCTTGAAGTGCATATGTTGTGTGGTATGTCCTGTAGATCATAGTGGATGATTTTAAGAAGGAATTCTTGCTGTGGGAATCAGTTAGACATTTTAAAGAATTTGATTTGGCCAAATATAAGAATGTGATAGTATCAAGGTTAAAAAAAAAATTGATGCCATATTACTACAAATTTTATTGCGGTTCTGAAAACATAGTCATATTCTTTGCTTTCATATTTACGGTAGTTATAAAGAAATATTGTTCCGTACTATTTTCATCTGTCCACCACTGGTTATATTAGTAGGTTAGGGTATGATAATTACAATATGGTTCGTGACAGCGAGCCATGAACAATTATAAACAATTGTCCGGTCACAGTCGGCGATGTTAGGTTTGTTAGTCCTTGCAAATCCATTTTAAGAAAATATGTTTAAGTATGAAGATGGAGGTGATGGTGGAGGTAGATGCACTCGCGGAAGGATATACGATTACAAAGGTTAGGATTCTACCGTAATGTTAAATTGGTCTGTTGATTTCTGAAATGCTTCTTGATTATTTAATGACTGTGGAACTATATTATGTATAGTCTGTGGGACTATATTATATATTCCTAGATAGGCTGTAAAATTCTGTTAAGGTATTATGTGCGTCAGTGACTATGTTTTAGTACCCCCTAAATGTTTTAAATGACAGTTTGAACCATTCTATATCTAGTGGTGACGAATTTTCATACCCTTAAGGCACAAAATTTTGAATTATTTCACTTTATATTACTATGGGCTTATATGGAGAAACTTTTGTGGGCTTATGTTTTCCTGATTTTCTGGCAAAAGTACCAGCTTAACATTGCAATTAAAAAAAAACTACTAAAACATTGCAAATGGAAATAAGAATGCAATGACATTAAGATTTTCATACCATTTACAAGAATAATTCACCAAAAACTGTGGAATATACTGTTCTAATGGAAATGGCAACCTCGTCACTGAAGACAATGTGACTCTTGTCAAATAAGTCAAACGACAGTCTACATTTATTATGAAGTTTTAAAATCACAAAAGATTTGTCATCATCTTGTATAAAAAATAAGTATAAATAAATAATAAGAACTATATTTCCAAGTTTCATGAATAGTTGGCAACTTGACTTCAGTCAAAGCGGATATAATACCTTAAACAATTTTGTGAAACAGGATATGATTTATGACAAAACCAATGTTGCAAGGAAACTGAAAAAGTCCAGAGTGCAAGTTTCTATGATTGTATAGTAGTCATATGAATATTGAAGTCCAGATTATTAAAGATGATTGCTATATACTTTGTTAATGTAATTATGATGTAACATTTATATTTGTGTATATGTTAATATTACTTAATTTACTTAAAAACAACTTAATTATGTAGGTAACCAGCTTGGTTTATTTAATTTTCTCTTATGATTTTGTGTGAATATTATGTTCATAAGAACTCTGCTTTGTGATTCAAAGAAAATTTTAAATTATTACATTGATAACTCCTTTTATGTCCAGTTATCTTGTACAAATCTGATACTGTATATCATTAATTCTTAATAGTTAGCAGTACATGTCATTTTATTTTACTTCTTATCAGTGCAATATTAAATATCAATTATATTTAACGACTGAATTATTTTTAATATTTATTAGCTTGAATAATCAATAACGAATGAATCTGACAATTAAGTCGTCTCGTTTTTGACAGCAAGACTGATCGACAGTTAAGAAGGTGTAACAAACGCGTCCTTCCTACAATACTGTACGACGCACGTATACACGCCTCCCCATAACGCCCACGCCTTTCAACTTTGCCCTCGCGCACAACAAAAGTTGATTCCAATGAACCACAAAAATGCACGCATTCGTACTCCACACGAATGAAAAACATTCGCCATCGCGTGTTTATTTATCAACCACAGCCCTCTGTACGCAAGAGTTCCCAAGTCATAGCATCAGTCATGGCCAACACATTTCAAGGCCAACGCAAGGAATTATGAACGAACACATGGTTCGTTATGAACTCTATGCAAAATACTATTTCTAAATACGTGGGCACAGTAAATAAATAATCATCTATAACAGCATCCACAAGACCTACTCCCTTCTGATCCAACCGGTTCTGATATTGGTTTAGATGCTCAGATATTTTCACTTAATGAGCTACTCTTGGCAACGGAAAACATTCATTCTTCTTCCTGCCTTAACCAGCGGTGCCAGACGCGCTATATCTGACATCTTCGTCTCGACGAGTACATGAAATTTTCCGCTCCGAGATATTCAAAAGGTCAAGCTTCGCTGTTCAGAATCCTGAACCGAATTCCAAGCCACATACTGACCATTACATTCGAAGATATAATTCCGAAGAAAGTACGAAACGCTGAACGCGAGCCAAGCTCCCCCAGAATCTTATTCAAGACTTCTTCGACACCAGATCCTTGAAGAACTCGTCTTCAAGCAGATCCTGGAACCCGACGGCAGAGATCTTCAAGCTCCGACGCCGAACACCGAGGAACTTCGCCCCCGGAACGGCGCGGCTACAGAACCCGAAAATTACAAGACACCACGACCAGACTCCTCGCAGGAAGCGCTTTCATACGCAAGAACGCTGAGCCTAGCAGGTCGCCATCGCCGACGCTGCACTTCCTGAGGGTCTAACAACGCGGACTGTCGCCATAGACATCGATCTTCAAAACAAATCCAGGCGGCATCTCAGGTTCACATGTCATACGGTGTCTTNGACCACTACCATCCTCAGAGGGATATCGGTACGCCCTGACTATCATCGATAGATTCACACGCTGGCCCGAAGAAATCCCTATGACGTACATGACGGCAGAAAAAACCGCAGACGCGCTCCTCCACGGCTGGATCGCCAGATATGGTGTACCAACAAAAATCATTACCGACCAGGGCCGACAATTTGAAAGCCAGTTATTCGGCGAACTGATGCAACGACTTGGCATCAGCAGACACCGTACATGCGCATATCACCCCCAGGCCAACGGTATGATAGAACGTCTCCACCGCCAGCTCAAGGCAGCCTTAATGTAACATGACACCGGTTGGAGTAGAGCCCTGCCCGTAATAATGCTAGGATTCCGTACCGCGCACCGCGAGAACTTAAACGCCTCGACCGCGGAGCTAGTGTTCGGGAAAACACTAACACTTCCCAGCGATATTTTTCACCAAAATAGCAAAGATAATACACGCCCTACAACGACTTACGTACAAGAACTTGTACATCGTATGCGGCAGATTAAACCTGTCGTACCGAGACTTCAAACACGGGAACCGTTCATTCACAGCGAACTGGAGAACGCAACACACGTATTTCTGCGCAGCACTCCGTTCAGAAAAACTCTCGTTCCCCCTTACAACGGACCATTCGAAGTATTATCAAAGTCCGAGGACAACAAAACGGTCCTGATTAAAATCAATAACAAAGAAGTCCGCGTAAGCCTGGATCGCACAAAACCTGCGTTCATCACAGCAGATCCAACACAGGTCACCTACGAACTGCCTTCTGAAAACATCATTCAACATACCGCAGAAGCAGCACCAGCGCCCCCACCTGGTCACACACGATCAGGGCGAAAGATAAAATTCAACGAAAAGCCGGACTTTTATTATTCTTGAAAACCATCACAAATTACCATAACTTGTTACTATTAATCTTTCTCTTTCTTTACCAAGGAGACCAGACCTAGCCATCCTACATAGTACCGCTAGCAACACGTAATACGGTATTCAGTATCTAGCTAATGCAAGCGTAAAATCACCCACAACCCTTTAAATGTGGAAAATATTTTCATGACATATGGCTATTATTGTATGTAACGACGCAGAAATACTCCTACTGAGAAACCAGCAGTAATCAAACGCTGTCTGACGATCAAGGAATTTCAAGTCTACTAACATTAAAAACCAATGCTATCAAAATACAGACCAGAAATAGTGGATAAAACCTCCGTCAAACCCTTATAAGTATGAATGAATCAACAGAATAACTCAACCATTACAGAGAAATCGTGCACACGACTATCTATGGAAGAGCAAATTTGAGTTGAGGCAACCATAATTATTGGAGTCGAAACATGTTTATTTCCAACTTCCTAGTACGGCGACTACTCGCAAATGCACAATTAACGCTTCAATTTTCTCTTCCCAAAACTGTCGACAAGACGAACAGGATCCTGCGACAAGATGCACATCCCACGGAGAGCCATCTTCTCCTAGCATCCTGGCCTCAACACTTCCAGCATCCTCATCTCCTGGCCCCAGCATCCAACTCATCCTACTCATCTCAACGCTTCTAGCATCCTCGTCCAGACCCAGCACTGACTACCAGAGCCTTCATCTTCTGATAATCCCACGAAGACTCCCACTTTGGACCACACCAATTAACCAAACAGGCGGAGTCTCAAGCAGTTTTTCCCTTATACTCAGATTTTGGGTTACGCACTTCCGAATATTCATCTAAGTCAGGATGGACGGTCGAAGCCAGGGTTTTTTTACTTGAGACTTACTCGAAGGGACGACTTCCCCGGGCTACGTTCTTTTTACTTTGTCCTTTAAAGGGTAAGTTTGTCTTTATGACGATAATGGACCAAACAACACCTCTGCTTGGACTTAGAAATGGCGCCTGCGCAGTTTCTCGCGGATATCCACAGATGGCGCTCGCGGCGCATGCCAATCGATAGCCCGGGATCTCGAAAGGTGGAAGAAAAGGATGACAAGAATTATAAGAAAAATTCGTTTCACACGCAGCAATAAACTTACTTTCATTTATTGTTTTAACACTGAACCCATTTTCATACCACATTCATATTTTCCCACATGATTACCAAGGATATAAACTATTTAAATTATTAATTTGAACCCAGGGGACTTATATGTGAGTACGTGTTTGGCGATCACGGGGCCCCGAGCTGAGTCTGCCATTACTTCCACTTGTGAAAGGCTCTTTCCTTTCTCTTTCCTGACCTTTGATATTTGAGTTGTAATTCTGGAGGGTTTTTAGTGGGTATGGTTGAGTCATTCGGCGAGTTCCCACACGCAGGAGAGTCATGTTGGCTCTCCCTAGTGTGTAACTGCATTTCCCTACCTGTACAAGTTTTTAGTGCTCTAATAACCTTGATGTCGACGAGTCGTAAAGCCCCACAAAAAAATTAATTTGAAAATATTCAAAGTGGCGCATTTTGATATATTAAAAAATCGAAAGTTTAATTTTCAACGTTATTTTCTCTCCATAACCTGTCATATAGCACATCATAAAATAAGCTGTAAAATGACGCCTCTACCAGGTCTCTTATCTCAATTAGAAGAGCAATTCGAAAGGTTTGTGTATTGCGAGATTTGAATAAAAATGTAATTAAAATGAAATCGTTCGGGCGTTTTAAATTAGAACTAGCGATGGAGCGGGGGAGGAAAGTCTTCCTACACTCTAAAAATTTAAAAGTCCACCGTTGAGATTTGACGAAGGAAACATTCACATCTGGCGAGACGCAGTGACCCGCGGTGAGCTCTTTGTTGAAGAGAAAATTTATGGCCGCTTAGAAATGGCAAGTAAGCGAGGGTGTGGGTAAAACGACCCGTCCCGGCCGTATAACCAAGGGGACGGGGGAAGAAGCAAGTGGTGACTTGTCAGAAAAAAAAACGTTGAAAAAGAGCGGTTGGAAATAATTCAAAATTCCCAATCAGAATTTAGGCACAGGAGGGGGAACAGTTGTGGCATTGGAAGTTTTTCGTCACGAAGTTCAAAATTGAGAGATCTTGGAAGTGGAAAAAGAGGTGTAGGAAGGGATGAAGTCCATTTAAGGAATGGCAAATGAATTTTTTTTGTTGTATCTTGAGCCTTGTATCAGATCAGAGACACGAGATTTTTTTTGCGCGAAGTGAAGACATGTAGATTTTTTTGTGAGCAGAGCCACGACTCAGTCTTAGTTTCGAAGTTATCTGATTAGCTCATGATGTCCGATGAGACTTCCGAGTTCGCTAATTTCCGGAACTAATTCATCAGTCTTTGGCTAGCATTTTCGGCAGCAAATTCTAAATCCGAGACGCGACAAAACTCGTACGAAAAATATGTCCATTCGGCGGGCGCTTCCGAGAATCCAGGGACCGCCTTTGAAATTGAACCATGATGGTTTGGGTCCACGCCTCCCCTGACGGCATCCAGGCAGCATAGCTTGCGGGAGGAAGGCACCACCAGGTTTGCTGGCGCTAGTGACGTCATTAACCGGAAGTCGTTCAGAGGTCGAGGCCAGGCCGGTTTCCCGTGCGGTTGACGCACCCTCCACTCAGCACTGCACTGCTTGATTGGTCATCAGGTTGAAGTATTTTACGATTGTTGGTGGCATCCGACTCATATCGTCATGCGCTATTGCGAGAAGACGAGTGCGGGTGTTATTGTTCAGAGGGGCTCGGAACTTTATGATTAATGAAGGCCCAATTAGCAAGAAAAAACTGCACTTAATTATATTTTAAATACAATATCAATGTAATTGCATTTCAAGAAGCAAGAATTATTGTAAATTCAGTGTTTGTTTTATTTGTCAAAGAGAGATTATCTTAATGTTTATTCAAGATGTTCAATTTGTTTAAAATTTATGTTTGTCGTTGAGAAGCCGAATTCGGCGGAAATACTAGTGTATTTCATGTTTACATGGGTTACCAGTTATGTGTTTTTGGGGGATAGCATGAAGGTTTTTTTGTTGTATATGATTCATGTTAATAAAATTTAATGGATTTCAATTTGTCAATTGCGTTTGCCTGTAGTGGAACCCTAGTATGGTCTTTCCCTTCATAAAAAAAATGCGAACACTAGAAATTTGTGGAACCCTGAGATTAATTAGCCGAGGCGCCTTAAAGATCAAAGTTATAAGTTCTAGACTTTTATTAAATTCATAACACGTAAAAGATTCGTTCCGCCACAGTATAACAGTTTTGTTTCAACTTTACGTTGTAACTTCCAAACGGGTGCATATTTTACTATACTTTTCTCAATCTTCATGGCTACCTCCCTACAAAATTGTATCAATATCTATTAAAATTGTGATTCAACACAGAATTGTCCCAAAGTGAAATATGTATTGAGGTATTAGCATTGGGCATAGCATTACCTTACCTTAATATAATCCTGACCTCATTTTGTTCTAGCAAATAAAAGTTTTAAATAGGTTTCTTATTTATTATTCCTGATGAAAGTGATCTTCAGTTTATAATGGAGTCTTGGAATAAGGAGAAGGTGGAATTATTCTGGGATAAACTACACGACATGATCCAGAAGATCCCCGAAAAACATAACGTCATCCTTCTAGGGGATTTTTAACGCCCAAGTGGGGGGAGAGAAAAGTTTCAGGCGCATAGTGGGGTGTTACCCTGCACATAACAGGACGAACCAAAATGGTGTCAGACTCGTCGAATTATGCCAGGCACACAATTGGTCCTGAAGTCAACTAGCTTTGAGAAATTGTCAAGAAAGCAGAAGACATGGATATCACCTAGCCCCCTCCTGGGAGAATTCCAGTTGATCATGTTGCGATAAAGTGGAATTTACATAAGGAAATCCAAAATGTTAGGGTTCTCAGAGGGGCCAACCTCGACTCGGATCACTACTTATCAAAGTGAAACTGAAGATCACCCCCAAGAGTATTTTTCCAAGGAAAAACCTTGCACGAATGAGATATGATCCTGAAAACAATAAAGGAGGATGGGGCAAGTTAACTAGCGACTTAGGAGGCCAGGAATGGAATCAATGGAGAAAAGCCTTATAACAAAGGCAGAGCAGCTTGCTCCTGTTGCCAGGGTGAAGAAGCACAGGTGGTGGAACGATGATTGCGATAGACTACTTGATCTGAGGAAGAAGGCGTGGCACATCTGACAAACCAAAAAAGACGAGTATCTGGCAACACTGGAAACTAGGAAGATGGACTCCAAGGAGATCAAGAAAGCTAATAAGGAGCAAGGAGACCAATTACTCAGGAAGATAAATGATGACTTTGCTAAGAACATGAGCAACTATAATCGATCTTCAGAGAGAAGCTAAACAGATATAACCCTCCAACTTCAGGACAAAAAAAAGAAACTTGGTGTATAGTAATAGGGGCAACTGTAAGATACTAGCAAAATACTTTAGGGAACTTCTAAATTGCGAAGAACCACCCCCAACCCTGACTCTAAACCCCCATCTATAAGGGTGATCAAGGCGATCCTGAACCATATGGAAAATTTCAAGGCGTCAGGGGAAAATCAGATAACAGCCGAATTATGGAAGTATGCTAGCAAAAATGCAATTGACACACTCCAAAAGCTTTTTAAGATATAGAAGAAAGGGGTCATTCCAGAGGAATGGAAAATGACCCTGATACACCCTCTTCATAAAAAAGGATCGAAATCGGATCCCAACAACTAGAGGGATTTCACTGGTGGATGTGACCTACAAGATATTGTCCAGAGCATTATTAGAAAGAGCAGATCCTCAGTTGGATTGCCAACACAGGGAGTATCAAGCAGGGTTTAGGAAAGTGAGATCTTGCGTTGAACAGATCTTAAACCTCAAACATTTTAGCGTACCAGAAGCGGAGGGCGAAACCGTATATAGTGACTTTTGTATACTTCCAAAAAACTTACGATTCCATAGGCAGAGAATAGTTGTTCAATATTTTGGAGTTTGGCTTGGACAGGAAAACTAAACATCAAGGGGACGCTCACGAATACGTCCCCTAGTCAGATTCATGGGCGAACTATCGGAACCTTTTGAGAGCAGAACAGGGGTCCGGCAGGGGGATGGTCTCTCTCTTCTGTTGTTAAACTGTGCTCTCGAAAAGGTAGTGAGGGAATGGAATGAGAACGAGGGGAGAAATAAGACTTGGAACAAGAAACAAAGGAATCACGATTAAATGTTTGGCATTTGCTGACTTGGCGCTACTCGCAGAAACTTGGGAGGAAGCCAAAGAACAAATCATCAAATTACAAGAGCAGGCGGGGAAGATAGGACTTAAGATTTCTTTCGAAAAAAAACCGAAGATTCTGACGAATATACTGGACGTCCCTGAGAGTTAAAGTAGGAGCCAAAAAAATCAAGATGGTTAGGAGTTTGAAGTGCCTAGGGGAATGGATTGACTGGAACAACCATGAAGGGAAAGCAATGGAAGCGAGGACCAAAATGGAACTAGCTTTCCAGAAAACCAAAAACACATAAGAAAATCCTCTTGGAACAGCAAAATAAGGCATTTTAACACAGTAATTAAGCCAGAGGTACTCTATGCAGCAGAGACATAACTCGTGGGGAGGAAAGGGCAAATAGAGAAACTGGAAGTCATGGATAGATAAATTCTGAAGATAATGGGTCCTAAATTCCAAAATAATAAACAAGTTTTCTATAGGAATGAAACCCTCTACATAAAGTCAGACTCTCGGATACCATAAGGAAGAGGAGGATTGATTTCTACGGACACACAGAATGAATCCTGACAGAGTAACTAAACAAATCTTTGACTTCTCTTACAAAAAGACTAAACCCAATTGGTTTGAGGAAGTGGAAAAGGATCTGAGAGAACTACAGATTACTGAAACAGAGTTGAAGAATGGTACAGCCAAGACCATGACCAAAGTCAAAACTAAGAGGTTCCAAGTCAAGATCAATACCAGAAAACTGATTCAGATATCAGAGATTGGATAGAATGAAGAACTATTGGGAGAAAAAGAGAGTACAAGCATCTAGGAAGTGATTGTTGACATACTCCAAAGATGGGTGATTCAAAGAAGAATGGAGTCTTGCTGGATTCCAAGGATGGTTTTGGGTGACAATCCTGAAACATTGTTAATTTCAGAAACAACATATCAGGAAAGGAACAGTAATTGGACAGTGAACTGGCATAGGTATCTAATTTGACCAAGTGGAGATTACTCCTTTTGGAAATATTTGCCATGGTTACATACTTTATATACTTGGCCACTATCAAATGACTTACAAAATTTAACAATGTTTAAATGATATATCTACAAAACTTGAGCAATTCATTTTCCCTCACAACTTTCCTGGTTTTCCATTAGTGTTAACACTACCATGAAATATTTGTAATAAAAGAACTTAGGCAGTTTACTATTGCAATCCATTTACCTTTTTTAAACTTTCTTTTAAGCAGTCTCTTAACATTCATTCTAACAATTCCACAAGCAATGAAGAACCTCCTTAGATTTCCTTAATGTAAACAAGATTAAAAACAGGAATATTACAAAATTGACAATATTTTGGCATTTAATTGCTCACCACCAATTACTTTACAGAATAACTGTTGCAACATTATATGAAATTATCCTTTTATTGTTTTTGATCAGTACTTAATAAAAGGAAAAGAAAATTAGGATATGTAAATGAATTAATTATTTTCAAATAAATTTTGTTTTTCACATGACAAATTGTTTGGTATTTCAGTTATCACAATTCCAAACACTACAATGCTTAGCTGGGGGCCCTTTAAGCACGTTAAGAGATCTTTCAAATAAATATTAAAGAATTGTCAAAAGTGCAGTTCCAATCAGTACATAAAAATTTCCATCTACTTCAGGGTTCTAATGACCTTGACAGTCCCTAAAACCAAGAAAAAAAAATCTACTTCCACAAAATTTTCTCGTAGCCCCTGGCCACAGACTATAAAAATTAATTAAAAAAAGGTAACTCAAGGTCTCATATTACATTCAAATACAGACGAGAATAACTAGTTTAATATTTCAACAGTTATGGGTTTTCAACACCACCTCATATATTACTACTTTTATTCTAAGATGTGCAATTTTCTTCTTCTTTAGGTTATGGGGCTCACCATCATCAAGGTCATTAGAGCCCTTGCAGGGGGACAATTCAATTCACTGATCTAATCACATAATTGTAATTGTTATAACTTGTATGTTAGGACTGAAGGGTCATGTTGAAAAGTAAAGCAGAATACTGAAGGGAAAAGGGGGTTAAGATTGCACCCACTGAAAGAAACTACTAATTGCAAGTTCCATTGTAAGAAATACTGCCTCTATTCACATACAAACAAGTGAATAACACTGTCACTAAGTATTTCTACTGGTTCCTATATAAGGGTTAATTCTTGCACTAACTTAATTTTCAGACAAATGTTAAGAAAATTGCTATGTGATTAGAATACTGTCTCACAGACAATGTGTCATACATCACATACTTCTCAAGAGCTAAGTAACAGAACCTGGTGAACCAACACAAAACTTCACACAATTTCCTCCTAATTTTTCTCAAGTAATGGAAAAGCATTCTTAACACAGGAATATCAGGATACAGAATATAAAAAAATAAAATAGGTCAATTCACAGAGGTTTATTGAAAAAAAACAACAACATGAAAACATAGCAAACCTCTAGTGGTACCACCTTCTCACCAATCCCATCTATCTGGCAGAAACTGACACCTGCCATACCCTAATCATGTTATCAGAATATCCTGCAAACAAACCTGGCCATCTGTTGACCATGCCAGTGATAGGCACTGTGGAGGCTCTGCCTTTGACGTAGAATTTGAAACAACTTCAGGGCATAGCTCTTCAACCATGTCTTTACTTTCTAAATCCCAAATTTTAATGGAAGGACCAAATGCAGCACAGAGCCAATATCGGTTGGGAGAAAAGCAAAGTGCAGTAATGATATCATTATGGTCAAGAGTGTGTAGATGTTTGCCATCATTCAAATCCCAAAGCATCGCTTTGCAATCCTACAAAAAAAATTACCAAACCCATAAATTCACAGAAATGAAATTTACAATTGAGACAAGCTAGTACAAATAGTCAGTCCCATATCCGCTAAATATCACATTGCTTCAATATTAAAATGGTTGTCATCACAACTAAAAATAATATTGTCAACTAAACAAACTCAAATCATTACCTTGCCACCTGACTCACACAAGACCCGTCAGGAGAAACTGTAACTGTATTCAGATAACCAGTGTGGCCAATATGGTTAATTGTTAACCTGCAGTTAGTCAAATTCCACACCTATTGGAAAAGAAGCAATTTAAAAACAATCAAAATACGACTTCATGTACACAACAAATGACAATACCTTACTTTAACTACTTTATCCCATCCAGCTGAAACAATAATTGGGTTGGTATGATTGGGAGAAAATCTAACACAAGACACCCAATCACTATGACCATCTTCCTGCATGTAAAGTTCATAATTAAGAACAAGAACAATTTGATTACTACAACAAAGATTATATCATAACACACCCATACATAATGCTCTTGCTAGATCAGTCAACAAAATTGCTACATCAAAAGTTCATACAATATACTGACCTGAATAGTGTATTTGCATTCTGCAAGAGTATTCCAAAGCTTTATGGTCTTATCTCGGCTACCAGAAACAATCTGCCGGTTGTCTACAGAAAATGCTACACAAAATGCTACATTATTTATTTATAACTACCGTAAATATGAAGAGCGAGGAATACGACTTATATTTTCGGAACCGTAATAATATTTGTAGTATTAT
>NNCF01145374.1:28134-42418 GCA_002313205.1 Laupala kohalensis | reverse complement strand
ATGGGTGTCGAGATAGGAAGAGGAGATGGTGATGAGGTAGGAGCAGGAGGAGGAGATGAGGTAGGAGGAGGAGGAGGAGATGAGGTACGTGCAGGAGGAGGTGTTAACAGAAGCTTAAAACACAGTAATGTCATAAATACGTGTGGTTGGGGTTCATTTTTATTGGAATTATGTGTAGAATTCAAAATATTTAAGATAATGGTAATAAAAATAAAAATGTTCAGTTGATAGGACATTAAATAACTTTCCAGTAAGTGACTCATGAAATGGATTAGCGGCAGGTCGAAGGGTTGGCAGGAGGGTTTGTGGCGGGCCATTAGAGCAGGTAGAATCTGTTGAGTTTAATGGTACCCAAAATTTTTAATACCTAGCCCGGCTTTATGACCATCAAGATGTGTCGAGTTTAAGAAGTAAAATCTGTGCTCAGCGATTCTGAGTAAATGGATGAATATATTTAATTGGCATATCGTATTTACGGTAGAATTTGCTTGTTGTCCATGCGCGTGCTCTTTTTACTTTCAAAGAAAGGGTACTTCACATGAAGGTCAAAGTACTGTTTGGAATGTTTCTCAAAACGGCTTAAACGATTTTGCTTAAATTTTCTGTAAGTAAAGTACAGTTTATATGCATTACATCCGCATTAGTGGTATTTCGCTTGTAAGTTTGGTGTAGACGCAGTAAAATAATTTTTGATTGCTACACATTAGTTTAGTTACACATTAGATTGCACATTAGTTTACTGTTTCAAGGAGCTTGAATAATATTTAGCAGTGTAAATTGTCCAAGCAGACGTAGAATACACTTTTCGTAAACTGAAATGAAAGATATGATAAAGATAAAATACATGGGTGGACAGCGAACTCATTGCAGATGCGAAAATACATTAATTTCTGTCTACAACGAATTTACAGAACGCTTTTACGATACTTTTTGACGCTATGCTGCAGATGGAGAAACTTATATGGGAAGGTGTATGCGATGGTTTTGCTCCACTAGTTTCTTTACGTGTTAATGTAGTGTTAGCGATAGAAAAGTGCTAGTAGTGATAGAAAAAAATATCTGTAATTGGCATAAATAAACAGAAGAACTTGTATTTATTGTGATTTCAACTTGCAGTACATATCTCACTTAAGAGGAATACTTGAAAATTTTATTGAATGTGTAATACACTGCGTCTTATGGAGGAAACACTTATTTTCAGAAATACACCAACTCTTCAATCACGAAAGTGATGGAAGTTTACTTTGATTTGAAGTAAATTTTTTGTAGTATTTTCTACATCACTTTTATCTTTAGGTCACCGGACGTCTGAGAAAGATATTTCACTTTTTCTGAGGCGAGATGCATAAATCACGGATCCGTTTTTCTCGGCCGCCATGTTTGTACTTCATGCTCTTGTACAATGCAAACGAGTCAAGCTAGTTTCTGAATATAGTTTGTACTATACTTAATGGACGTAAAAACAAGTTACGTATGTATCGTCATATTTTTTTAGTGTAAATTGGGTTAGTTAAATAACACCACCGAACTCGTTCGTACAGTATTATCCATATTTCAATAATAAACATAAATTACATAGTTAAAACAAAAATCTTCCACAGTATGCATTTATATACACTATTTAATTAAATTAATATTGTCCCTCGAGGTTAAAAATGGTAGAAATCGATTTCATAATGCCATAGCGAGGAAAAAAGTATGCAAAGCTGGACCGCTGTTAATGACCGTATCGGTAGGGAATTTTTAGTTTAACCTTTCCTCCCTCTGATGGAGTTGTGTGTAGCACTGTTTCGGTGATGCGTACGTACGTGGTCCGCGCACTCTTCTGCACCTCCCACGCAGGCACCCTTCGTGGGCCTCACTCGTGAACGAAAGACGTAAGAAGCAGTGGCTGAGGCACGCACAGCGCGGGCAGATGGGAATTGCTTATAGCAGCTCTCTCTTTCGCTCATCCAGAGGCCGAAGAATTAGTTCGGTTGCGGAGTGTTGGTGGGGGGGCTGTAATGTCCAGCTCCGTGACGAGAGATTTATTTGCATGAAATAGTTCTGACAACCGAGAATTAAATCTCTTGAAGGTGGGACCAGCATTTAATCCCAGTTCGTCATCACGGAGATGTATAATTGTTTTCGTTGTTATTATTCTAATTGTTTTGAAATATAACAGTATCCACAATAACGAAGGAAAATATGATGAAATGTGGACCTATAAGTCAATAATATAGGACAAACAATAATGAGGAACTGATGTTTCTTGACTCGTATGAAGCGCGCAAGGGTTTCGTAATTTATATATGTCACTTCAGACAAACTTAAATACTGGAGACCTGTAGATGAAATCTATATTAACAATAATACGTAAAATTTACAACAAATCAAAGTATACTTTCAACTCTTTCGTGATTTAAAAGTTTCCTCCATAAGACGCGAAGTATTACACCTTCAATTATATTTGCAATCGTTTCATTTAATTGAAACGGCGAGGAAATCACAATAATTACATGTTACTCTGTTTATATATTGATGTCGATTTGAGATATTTTAGTGATTTAATTCTGCCTACGTGAGTACTACCTTAAAGCTCTAGAATTTGTATAAATGGGTCCAATACTATATGCTTACATAATAATAGTAATAATAATAATAAATTTAGTGTCAAAAATGATGTTACAATCTGCGTATAATCACATGGAGGACAAGAAACTAATTTATTCTCCGGAAACAAGCAAGCAGCCATCCCATCAAGGGCATCCCATAAGGCAGAGATGGATTTAACAGTTCTGTGCAGCTCTTGGAAAAGAATGAAAAGTTAGCAATGGGTTATGATATTAAGATGATTCCAACAAATTTGTATTTCATGAAAGATAAGCCAGGTTTTCACGAGGACGTATTATGAATTTAGAGATTATTCGGAACGTATTCTTTATAAATCGAAACATTAAAATGACTCTAAATTGAAGATTAATTATTACAATAGATCACCTAGGCAAGGGCCTATATCGAGCCCATATGGTTGCATCGATTTTGGCTTTTAAAACACACCTTACAGGTTTTTTAAGTATATTTTTTCGTTATTAGTATCTCGTATACATGAAACTTGTCTACGAAGCAATTTTAAAATTAACGAAAATTTAATTAGACTAGCATTACCCGGCAACACAATCGTACTTGTTTCAGCGGATAATTTTTTTAGAATTTGTCCTTGATTATGTTTACGAATCTGAAGTAATCCTTCACAATGTTGGGAGTAAACAAGGTTATTTAACACACAAACATGTTTGGATGAAGTTTCTCCTTCGTCGCTGTTCTTTAGAGCAGGAACGTGAGAGCTATTTGTAAAACCACCATCTCTTAGATTGCACTTTACCGAACCGCAACATATTGATGTTTCATTGAATGAATATGGGAACGGGACCGAGTTTCGAACCAGTGGCCTTCAATTACAGGGCCTTAGTTCGAACCTCTCTTCTCCCATTTACATTCAATGAAACATCGTTAGTTACGAAACACGAACGAATACTTAATGAAATTTAAGTTAAACTGAATGAATGACTGAAATAATAAAATAAATCAATAATAGTAACGTTATTTTGATTTTTACGATTACTAGATCTGTGCCTCGCCCGATTGTGTATATTTTCCCCAGAATGTGTTATCAAGATTCACGTGGTATTTCACTAAAATTATTCTATTCTGCTAAAATACATATAAACCTAATGGTGAATACTTGTTTCTCCATCCCAACTTTACACCTCCCAATACTGGAAAGGCTTTCCGATAAATTTCTGTGAGTGTAGTGTTTGAACTATGCGTTAATAGTTTTACAAGAGCTTGCTACATGATGCGGTCGACTTTTGAAATCTTAGTAGTACGAACTATAATAAATAAGCATTTTGTTCCTTTCTCTAGACTGTAGCACGGTAGTAGTTCAATTTTCTTCAGAACTAGGCGACTATCTGTATAAATAAAAATTAAATTCTGTTCGTTGGAGAGCGCGTCACGTGAGAACGGCTGGACCGGTTTGGGTAATTAAAAAAATGTTCGTAATAATGAAAATGAGATTTTTCGGGAAAGAAAAATGGGAAAATTTGCCCGGAAAATTGAAAAATTCTATAAAAATTGAAAGGGCTGTTTTCTATGGAATTTTNGACCATAACTCATTATTCGAACGATGGATATTCGTAATTATTTTTTATTTTGTTCGTTATGGTCCCGGAAAAGTTTTCGGGAAAAAATATTCGGGACAGTTACAGAAGAAAGTTGGGAAATTCGAACTACAAAAATCATAATTTTTGTATGCACTCTCGATCATAACTGACGATAGGAACGACATATTTGGTTGATTTTTTTTTTTCAGTTTTTAAATTTGTGTAAAATTTCCCACTGGCGTACTTCTGAATGTACTCATCCTGAAATTGAATACCCATGGCCACAATCGTTAACAGATATAATGATCACTCAGAAATTATTTTCTTTCTCGTTTTTTCTTTGTTTACACATTTAAAATTCACAAATCGATCACAAACAAATTTATTGAAATTTATTGATATTTGGTCAGGTCAACGTATGTCGGGTCAGCTAGTTTGGTTAAANCGAAGGTACCGAAGGGGTTCGCGGAGGGTAGAGCTCTGCAATTTCTTGACCTCTGCTCTACGAGGAGGAAGAGATATGGTCAGCATCTCGCTCCGGACGGTTTGACCCCAGGATAGCCCTCGGTACTCATTCTACAGCAGGCTGAGTAGGCCTGGGAGTGAGTCTGAATGTTGAGGTGTGGTTAAAAATCCCCCACTCCACCGGGGATGGAACCACGACCGTCCAGCCGTCAACTCAGCGCTCTACACGTCACGCTGACTCCAATCCGTAGTTACTAACTTATGTAAACAAATACCTTGACGTCATGAAAAATATTTGTTTTCGATACCTTCGATTTTTTAAATCTCACGTGTCCTGTATTTTTGTCTCAATCTTGGAGCCGGAAGTCTATGGCATTTCCTGTCGCTGTAAACACGCGCGCAGCGAAAGACGCGCTTGTGTCTTTGATGTACGACATTTCCAGTAGCGTTTCTCACGGCGGCTTTTATATTTGTGCATTTTCCCCAAAGCACGACACCGAGCGGCGACGGAGAGCGTTGCAGAAAGATCGCACAGAATGGACGTTTCTCGCAGGGCACAAACGGAAAGTCACTCCAAATCCGTCTCTAAAAAAATACATTATTTCCGAAGTAGTAACATCCAAAGTTATAAGAATGAATCCTTGCCACGGCTCAAAGAACTCGTATAAGAAAACATAAAGCAAACTTATAGATTGAAGATTAAAGAAGTTTGAAGGCATATGGACTAAAGTGTTTATTAAGCTAAATAAAAGCTAAGAATTAATCATGTGTGAATTGCTTACTTATTTACTTATGAAACTTATATGATTAATTTATTACTAGAATGCCTGCGTCCGCAGAAAGTTTTTGGTCTTAGCACCCAACGTTGCAGAGCAATAAAAAATATTATGCTTTGGGGGCACATTGTATTGTGTATTTGACAAGTGCTGTGGGAGTTAGTTTCCCGTCACGTGAGAAGGTATATTATGTATTCTAATACTTTGAGATGCGGTATACTTCAAGTGTGATAATTATGATTTGTACAGGGTTTGCTTTTTTCCAGTGGTTTTCCTCGAAGTCTCAATAGAACTGCACTCAGGAATCAAGCGCAATTATTATTATTATTATTATTATTATTTAGACCTACAAATCACCTTCAGTCATGAGTTTTAGAAATCAATTTAACTAATTCAGAAATATAAAATTAATTATTATACTTGAAAAAACAAATTCCGAATACCAAATATAACTTGCATCAGCTCTTGGTGTTGTTGTTGTGTATTAGGTTTTATTGTGTTCGTTCGACTGTTCTCACGCTAAGGGCGCTATCCTCACTTTATTGTCCAAATTAGTTTATTGTCCTCCACGTGGTCATACGCAGTTTGTACTGTTTTTTGACAATAAATTTATTATTATTTGGGGATTCGTCCCACCAAGCTCTCTGATGGGGTTCTTCCCCGAATGCTTCGCTACTGCCCTGCTCCAAGAGTATCGGATACAGTAAACCCCGTTTTAACCGGACTGGTCGGGACCCAGACTGAGGTCTCTTCTCCGTTTGACCGGTTTACCAGTGTTTCCCGGGAGAAGTCGATTTTTGTTGAAGAATAGCATCAGGCAATTGCATCAGGCTCCAATAACACGAATTGTACGTCGTTGCAACTAATTTCATTGCAGTGTACGTACATGAATGAACACGAAAAAATGAAACAAAAACTTGGAAAACTTAATTTAGGTACATACATTGTATGTATCATTGTTTTTTAATTAATTTATTTATTTCCTAGGATTATGCAGTTCTAAGAAATTTATTGTTTAACATTTTTTATTTCTAAATTCACTACATTCATCCTGTTCAAAATCAGTGATATACTGAGAGACATCTGTTCTACTAGATAGGCCGGTTTATCCGATGTCGGATAAGAGGGGTTCTACTGTATTAGTGTTTGTGGTGGTGTGAGAAGTCCTGAGTAGCGTCCCAATGCCCTCCGTCACCTCCTCCCGCATTTTTCTTCTCTATTGGGGGCGGGGGACGGCGGCGGTTCGCGGTCGAAAAGCAGAAGACTCCGACGGGAAAGCCTTCTCCCCGTTCCCCTCCGCAGCGAGTAACGCGGCGTGTTTCCGGTCCGCTGGAAGGGGGACATCGGCGTCGTCCCAGCCTCTGCCACTGGTTTCCTTCCTTCCTTCCGTCCATCGTTGCCCCTCCCCTCCCTTCAGCCTCTCTGAAGCTCTTGCGGCACGTTCCCTGTGTTGACAGTGCACGGGATACAGATGTCAGGTGCGGCGGCCGGCGCGCGGTGAAGTTAACAAGGGGTCTTGGGAGGCAGCGGGCTGAAGGACGGACGGACGGACGGATGGATGGGCAGGTCGCACCTCGCCGAACCGTGGGCGGCCGAGCAGTGGGGCGGAATATTTTTCTCGAGGGACAAATATTCAAATTTACGATTATCATTATTATCAATTTTCAGCTCAAGGCTGGATAAGAAGGGGTACGGGACATGCCAAGCACTCCTTTCTTTGGTTTGGTTTAGTATTTACAAGAACTTCCGGAGAGTTCGACATGTTTCTAGAACGACAGCTTTTTGCATAGGTAGGAAAAAAGTGTCGAGGGAGGTTCAATTTTTCTAGATTTCTGAACAGGTCTTTGGGGATATAATGATTGGGATTATGCCAACTTTGTCAGTCCTCCACACCCTTTCAAATTGGACAACTTGTTAACTTTATTATTATTATTATGTATTTTCGTTTCGGCCAAGTAAGGTACACGATGACGGGTGTTTGTAAGACTCAGTTCTATGTCAGTTCACTCACTGGACACATCGTGAATTTTTCGGAGGAACAGCGTCTAGATAGAATCGAGATTGCTAATTTAGTGTATTCCAACTGCGGTTGTTAGCCGCAGAGAATGAACAGTTCATACATCACAGCTATATCAATTGTGACATGGAAATGAAAAGCAACAATTTTTTCTGACCCCACCGGGAATTGAACCTGGGATGACTTTGTGATGAGCTAGCACACTAACACCGTAGCCACGGGTGGGCTATTATTTTATTTTTTTACTTTAATTTCAATTTCTCTTTAACTCTATTTCACTGTGTCCCGTCATTTTCGAATTTGTCGTCGCGTTTCATCTCATATTTCCACGCGCGATCTCTGACAAGTTAAAATAATTTCTCGGTAACGTATTCACAGTTATTATGCTAACAAATGCCCTTCAGGATAAATCTTATTCCGGAAATATGGTAAGGACTTTTTAAAAGAAAATTCAACTTTTCCCATTAGTGGTTATGTAATTGATCCAAAATTATCTCAAAACGATGTATCTCCATCTTTAAATGGCCGGTGGTATGTAATTTATAATTTTATGGTACAGTTCGTGAACATATTGCTCTATGACTTATGGTCATGACCGGTGTTGTATGTGGGTTCATTCGTAAGTTATTCTTTATTGCAATTTTTAACTTAATGTATAACGAAGCACATGTTATATAAAAAATGACGCTTTGTGATAGTTTCTCTTTCTTATCAAAGGAGAAACTTCCTCGTGTGTCCGGAGTTTTATTTCTTTGTGATGAAATTGTGGCTTTGGGGATAAAACTTAAAATATCCCTCTGACCATTGAGAGGTAAAATCCCTATAGTCACATCCAGAAGTCGTTAAAACAAACTCTTGTAACGGTGAGTCATGTGACTTTACTTTTAGAGAAAATGAAAACTAAGGGGAGAAACATAAACGGGAACGCACTGTGTTAATTAGTTTATTGTCAAGTATTAGCAGTAAATTAATTTATTTTTCTCTGCGTTGTCATATGCAGATTCTAACTGCTCTCTTGGGAAAAATATATTTTATCCCAGTCTAACAGACGTGGTGTAGGTACAGAGCTTCTACAGAGTGTAGAAAATCTTTTATTTCGCCATCGTCCGTAAGTTTACCTCGCGATAAGATGGCAAATTTTTCGGATTACTTATAACTTAAATCTAATCTACAGCCAATATGTACCGTGAATCAAATGAACTATTGCTCTTGTAGCGCGATTCTGTACTTTCTGCATCGAGCGTGTGGAACGAATATTACCTTGTGTCTACTATTAATATTTATTAGAATATTACTCAAATTCGTAGAAGTTGGCAATTCGTGTTTGGCAGCCATATTGCATTATTTTCGGCAAAGTTAATTGGCTTTGTGCATAGCTGCATTTTTGATCCGTCTTTGGGCCGCTTTCGCCCACTGTGCTGTTTAGGAGTTAACGGGGCCTCTGACTGCTATTGTGTGGTGTAGACTGCGCGGCCGCAACTGCCGGATGTGCCTGTGTCACACCCCGCCCCGCCACACCCCTCCAGAGACCACTGCCATTCTCTCTTTTAACACCATGGTTACGAGCTTACCATACTACTGCATATTGGATTCTTTTCATTGAAAATTCCTTAAGACTATAAACGATTCAGGCACCTACACTCGGATTTTTTATTAAAGAAACCCCCCCCCCCTTTGAACTGCTGTAGAAGGCAAACAAAAAATCATGGAAAAAAATTAACACCATAAAATTTGTCATGTTCTTGTGCATATACTTCAATAAAATAATAGTTCTAAGAATGAATAATACTTTTAAAATAGCAGAAATGTTTCAAAATACGCGAAATTTTCACAGCTTTCCCGTTACGTCGACTTTACTAATTTTTATACAATAAAATAAAAGTGTCAAAAAAATTTTTTNTATGTTTGTGACAAATTTTTAAAATTTCGAGCTTCTACATGCAAAATATAACAAGTTATTAACATTTTTCGAAACCACTGCTAAAAACGACCAGACACATTATTAGGGAATAAAAATTATACTGTCGCACTCAGAAGAATGCCATGATCACATTGAATAAAAACGCATAAAACTATTTACTCGGCCTCCATCAAGTGATAAATAAAACCGTGTTCTGAATAATCGTCCAGCGCCGCATTGCAGTCACTCGCGTTGTTGCCGATGCCGCATTCAGAGTCCATTTGAGCGTTGAAGCTACACCTGTCAGTGGAGTGATTCGTGTGGCTGAAATCCGTCGCTGGTCGCTAATTGATAACATGGGTTTATTTATCACTTGCTGCAGGTTACACAAATAGTTTTGAACGTTTGTGTTTACCTGTAATATGATCATGGCATTCTTCTGAATGCGACAGTATAAATTTTACTGTCTGGTCGTTTTTAGTAGTGTTTTCGAAATAAATTAATAATTCATTATATTATTAATCATGTTACGTCGAATGAAAATGGGAGACGGGACCGGGGTTCGAACCTGGGACCCATTTTCATTCGACGTAACATGATTAATCTGTTACCTGGCGGTGAGGTTCACTGCAATCTAGGAGATTTCATTATATTATGCATGTAGAAGCTTGAAATTAATAAATGTTGTCACAAACACATCAGTGATCATTCGCTGAATAAGAATAATTTTTGTCGCTCTTAGTTTATTTTATAAAAAGTAGTAAAGTCGACGTATCGGCAAAAACTGTAAGAATAGCAAGCTTTTTGAAACATTTCAGTTTAAAAAAAGTTAATTTTCTTTCATAAAACCAAATTTTCCTCATGTGAATATGCAAAACAAAATTACAAATCCAATGGTGATAACTGTGTTTTTCTGCAATTTTTTTGTACTCTTCATAGCCATCAGAAGTCAGGGGTCTATAATTTAAAAAAAGTTTGTAGCTGGCCTCAATAAACTTTTGGCTAGAAGTCTCGACTGCATCCGAAATTTCTGTACTCAGGCATTGTATGTTCTGAAGTCAGTAGCGAAACAGAACGTTCTTTGTTGCATAACTTTTCGGATTGTCAAACCATTTGGGTTTTCTCTTCAGATTTTATGTGGAACCTACGATAACAATTTAAATTCATCTAAAATCGTTTTCGAAACATTGTTAATTAGGTTCCGGAGAAACATAAATTTGGATATAATTTGCGGTGTCGTGTATGTATAAAATCGAAACTTCGCCCACACGTCCCTCGTCTTTGGGATCCTTTTATAGGATGGACTCAATATGGCATAAAACAAGTTTAAAAGAAGTGCATTATTTTTTAAATCGCGATTCAAATTCAGAAAATACTCAGTTTTAGAATCGTTCGAAATCCGAAGAAAACGAACTAAAAAGCTTATAGAAATAAATCCACCTAGTAAGGTATTTTTGCTATTCAACTAAACCTCTGTATTATGTATGTATCTCGTTTTGGCCAGCTAAGGACCACGAATAACGAGTGCCATTGAGGCTGAGTTTTTGTGTGACTTTACTCACTAGACACATCCTGAATTTTACCGAGATCGGAGGAACAGCGTCTAGATCGGATCCAGATTGCTGTATCCGAGTATTATAACTACGGTTGTTAGACGCAGAGGGTGAACTTTTCATACATCACAGCTATTTAAACTGAGACATGGAAATGAGAAGCTACAAATTTCACCTTGCCCCACCTCGGTATTGAACCCGGGATGACTTGGTGACGAGCGATCACGCTTACACTGAAACCACGGACGGGACTAAACCTCTGTATTATTTGTGTACTCATAGGACGAAGAGACATCATTACTTCAGACAATAGAGAATTTATGGGAGTATGTTGACAGGATATGTGAAATAAAACAAATATTTAAAGAAACAGAAATGCTAGAGGCCAAGCAAATGGTACTTCTTGGTGGAGACACGTACCTCGAATTGGCGAGTCGGGGAGTGTAAGAGGAGGTATAATACACAGGAATAATTTGACACAGTGAAGGGATAAAAGTTCCATAGGATGACTTGATGATATGAAGTTAAAATAAAAGTTGTGTTTTTGCCAGTGATCTGATCGCTGTTCATTCTGAAGAAGTGTATCGCCTTGACATAGATATGATAATAAACATCGAATAATGGACAAAAATCTTTTTCATCCATCTTGCTATTATCCATCATACTATTGAGGAGTTGCCATGCCGTTCACGCCGTGCGATCAAGTCATATTGTGTGAAAGCAGCCTTATATTTTGTATCTTAGGGCTTTAATGACCATGATGTTAGCGAGCCCTAAAGCACACAAAGTAACTTAACACAACTTAACCGAAAATAATGCATTAAGGCTGCCTTTCATGAATTACCTACTTCTTCGAATTTAAGTAATATCCGCATAAATATTAATAGTAGTCACAAAACCGACTATTTCCTGCAAAGAAAATATAAGTTAATAACACAACAAACACGAGAAATTATCCATTCCATACACTCGTTGCAAAAGGAACAGAATAGCACCACAAGAGCTAGTAAATTGAATAGTTGGCCGAGATTGGCGATAGATTTAAGTTTAAAGAAATCCGAAAGTACTGCTAGCATTTATCATTACTTTGACGGACGATGACGAAGAAAATGTGTTGGCTGCGCTGTGTAAAAGCCCTCTACCCACATCCAGTCATAGATAAATGATATATTGTCAAAAGAGAAGTTACAAATTGAGTATTTATTTATTTATTTAATGCCTTTTGGCGAGGTTCAGGCCATGAGGCCAGCTTTTCCACCTAACCATTGGACGTGGGTCAGGGAATTGGGAAGGAGAGATGTTGGGTTGTCGCGGAACTTATGCTACCAAACCGACATTTGTCTGGAGTAGGTGAGGAAAACCCTAGCTGAGAACCTCACTTAGTTCGACCGAGAAGTTCTACCGCTGAGCGAGATCGCGGAAGCAAAGACGCTACCACTAGACCACCACCGTTGTCGGTGAACGTCAGGTACTGTTCTTTCAGCCAAAGGTTAGAGATCAAACCCTCAGCGCTCAATCACAAACTGCCTCTGACCACGTTGAGGAGAATAAACGAATTTACTGCTACTACTGTGTAACTAGTAGCAGTAGTAAGTTAGTTTAGTAAACACAGCGCATGGTTCCCGTTCTTTTTTCCCTTGAGTTACATTTTCTCTAAATAAAGTTACATGACTCGAAGTTATGTTTCTTCGCTTTGAGAAAATTTGAACATGGACAGAAACCATGCTCTGTGTTTATTAGTTTTCTTAAAATATAAGTCGCAGAAAACTACTTTCTATCCGTTCCCGTGGTAATGGGTAGTTTGTAACAGATCTCTTGATAATAAATTGTTGATTTATTGTCAGTCTAACTGGGTTGATGTTGGAACAGAGTTTGTACTATTATCGAATTTTTATTATAGACCCCTTACTTTGAACTGCTGTACATGCCACAAAAAATCGTAGAAAGATCTAACTAACACCTTTAAATTTACCATGTTCTTGTGCTTATACTCAAGTTTAAAAAATGGTTTTTAAGAATGAATAATACTGTTTTAAAAACAAATGTTTCGAAAAACCGCATAAATTTTACCGTTCTTCCCAATAGGTCCACTTTACTATTTTTTTATAAAATATACTAAGTGTCAAAAAGAATTCTTATTCAGCGAATGTTAACTATTATATTTGTGACAACATTTCAAAATTTCGAGCTCCTACATGCAAAATATGAGTTATTAACTTTTCCAAAAACATTACTAAAAACCACCAGGCACATTTTTAAGGAATAAAATTTATACTGTCGCACTCAGAAGAAAGTCATGATCACGTTACAACTAAATGTAACCGTTTAAAACTATTTGTGTAACTTCCAGCAAGTGATAAATAAAACCACGTTTTGGATAATCGGCCAGCGGTGCATTTTCGTCGTGCGCATTGTTGCCAGTGCCGTATTCAGTCAACAGGCTGGACTCACAGCTGACAAAACTATACCAGTCAGTGGAGTGATACGCGCGGCAACAACGCGCGTGACTGAAAATTTCATCGCTAATATACATTATAGCGACAGCGTTTTCATCGCTGGTCGCTAATTGAAAACATGGTTTTATTTATCACTTTCTGGAAGTTACACAAATAGTTTTAAACGTTTATATTTACTTGTAACATGAGCATGGCATTCTTCTGAGTATGACAATATAAATTTTATTCCTTAATGACGTGTCTGGTCATTTTTAGAAGTGCTTTACAAAACAAAAATCATCTCATTACATTTTGCACGCAGAAGCTTGAAATTAATAAATATCACAAATACAACAGTGATCATTTCTGAATAAGGATTATTATTGTCACTCTTAGTTTGTTTTATAAAAAATAATGAAGTCGACATATCGGCAAAAACGGCAAAATTATCACGCCTTTTTAAACATTTAAGGTAAACAAATTTATATTCATTAATAAAAACACATTTTTCACATGTGTGTAAGGAAAACAAAATTATAAATCTAACGGTAGTAACTGCGTTTTTCTGAGATTTTTTTTGTACTACATACAGCTATAATAAAAAATCCGATAGTAAGTGTAGCCAACGCTTTTACTTCGCTATCGTCCATAGGAGCAATGCGAATATTATTTGTACCTCGCGTTATGTTGACAGGACATCCGAATTTCTGAAAACCATCGCCAATCTCCGCCACCAATTTAATTCACGTCCTCTTGTGACGTTATTCCGTTCTTTGTGCATCGAGCGTGTGGAACGAACATTATCTTGTCTTATTTCCTTGAGTTATTCACTTGTATTTCTTTATAAACTTTATTGTCAAACAAAACAGTACAAACTGCGTATGACCACATGCAAGGAAATGAATCCGGAAGCAAGCAAGGGACCATCCCATCATTTCCGATCAAGGACACTAAGGCAGAGGCGGATTTAACATTTCAACATACTCCTAACGA
>NNCF01145374.1:0-14830 GCA_002313205.1 Laupala kohalensis | reverse complement strand
GATTATTCTGAGTATAGTGTAAAATCATAAGAGTTGAAAAAAAAATACTAAATTCACGATTTATTGTTACAATAAACACGCCCCTAGACAAAGCCTAGAGAACCTATATAAGAAATCCGCCTATACCCGAAGGAAAAACGGAGAAAAACCCGGGCCTGAATGGGGCTACAGAATTTATGTACACAACCGTGCCAAAGTTGAGTACACATAAAACTAAATTAATATGAGTCATAAGACACAACACAATCACCCAAGAAAATTGTTTTTAAAATTGTTATAAGTTATTTAAAAAAGTACTACTGCAATGGCGTGATAAAGTACAAGACGAATTTAACTTTTATTAAAATCAATAAATTCTTTTACAGTGTAGAAGCACTGGTGCAGGAGGTAGTTTTTAACCGCGGATTTGAAGATATTCAATTTCATAATGTCTTTTATATTCTTGGGCAGGGAATTATATAGAACGATTCCCGAATGATAAGGTCCTTTTTGGCAAAGAGTGGTTGACTCTAGGCCGATGAATATTATTACTATTGCGAGTATTGTGTTCGTGAACGAGACTGTTTCGTATAAAGCAAGGGTGGCACTTCAGTAATTCGGTCTTAACAAACACGACCGAATACCATATAAGGTTTATTAAAATATATGAAAATAACTTTTAATTAATGCTTTAATACATGAAAACAGGATGACCACCAAAATAGAATAATTTATGAAGGCTTGTACGATAATTCTCATTTGAAGATCTGGCAACATTGCATGTTATTAATATTTTGTATTGTAGTTGTTATTATTGCTATTAAGAAGTGAAGTTTCATGAATTTCGTGAGATATAGTTGGCGAGTTATTGTAATTTCATAACTTAACGTGGTCACTTATGGAATCTCATTATTTTTCGTCTTTATACGGTAGAAAACTATAGACAAAATTGATGAAAATTCTTCTACATAACGTACAAAGTGACAGTCTTCTTGATATTCCGGTAGCGAAACGTGACGAACGCTCTTGTCACGTGAGCCGAATCTGAAGACGACCGTATTGACATTGGATATGTATTCTATTTTTTTAATTCTAGATTTAGATTTCTACCAAAATATCTAAATTATTATAAAATGAAAAGTTATTTATTTATTTAAATAACACTCGCATTATGCAAGGTTTTTAATCAAAAAATATTTATCAAAAATAAAATAATAAAAATAAAAATATATTCGGGAACTGTGTTAATAATTTGCACTCTTGTCTCGTGCTCAAAATGTTATCCAATGACTGTAAACAAGTTGATGATGATCGATCGTGGATGTCGGAAGTAGCTTCTGTTTATCACTTTGTTTTCTACGAAATGGATTCAGCTGCGAAGGAAAAGAAAGAACGACTAAATATTAGACTTCTTCTTATGTATTCGTACTTTAAAAAAATGTCATTGTGCTGGATTTTAAAATTGTAATACATTTTGATTGCTGGGGAAGGCCTAACACGCCCATCCGGCTAAATACCGAGCGTTCGCCGGGAGCAACACTGAGTTGATATTAAAAATTAATCATATATTTGGTCATTTCTCTGTGTTTTCAATCTACATATTTTTCCATTTATTTTGATAATTGATCGTATGATCGTCCTGTCTCTCACAAAGTCATTTTATGTTTGTTTTTTTTGTTGTTTTTTTTGTGGGGCTTTAGGGCTCGTCAACAGCGAGGTCATTAGAGCCCTTAAAACTTGTACAGGTAGGGAAAATGCAGTTACGCACTAGGGAGAGCCAACATGACTCTCCCCGCGTGTGGGACTCGCCGAAAGACTCAGCCATACCCACTAAAAACCCTCCTGCATTACAACTCAAAACACAAATTCCAACATATCACATGACTTTTACTAAAAACATTTTTAAAAAAAGAAGAAGAGGAAAGAGGAAAATGAAAGATACCCTAGCCCTAATAGCGTCGGGATCGAAAAGAACAAGAGGTGACCAAGGGAGGTCAGAAAAGAGAAAGGAAGGAGCATGGCACAAGTAAGTGGGAGCAATGCCAGACTCAGCTCGCGGCCCCGTGTTCGCCAAACACGTACTTACTAGATGTAAGTCCCCTGGGGGAAGAGGAAAATGAAAGATACCCTAACCCTAATAGCGTCGGGATCGAAAAGTCATTTTATGGTTTCTCATTTGGATTTCTTCTCATTCTCTCGCTAATATGTTTTCATTTGACTCTTACCCTAATTAAGTCGATTTCGGTTAAATGCAACAAGTAATTGATGCTTTTCCGTACACGTTTTTGGGGATATCTTTTGTCTCTAAACGTATCGATATTTCCAATTGAAATTTGTTCTCTGTTTTCCCTTCGTTTTCGCGAAAGATGTGTGTCTATACATCTTCCCAAAATACCGTTTTTCTTCACTTTCCTTTCCAATTTTGTTGAATTATTCCCAAGTTATTTGTATATCATAGATTCTATTGGTTGTTTGGAGGATTTGTATATCATTTTTTATTTTGTTTGTAAGATGACAACCAAACCGTATATACTTGTATTATGATTTTCTTCCTTAATTTAGTTGTGGAATTGTTTTTTTTAAATTTATTGTCAAAAAACAGTACAAACTGCGTATGACCACGTGGAGGACAATAAACTAATTTACTCTCCGGAAGCAAGCAAGGGACCATCCTATCAATTCCGATCAAGGGCCCTGAGGCAGAGGCGGATTCAAAAAATTCAGCAAAAGTTCCTAGGTAAGATAAAAAGTTAGCTGCGAGTTATAATACTAATAGAATGCCAATATGTTTGTAATTTAACGCAAAAATGTACATGTACAAATTATTATCAAATTATAGATTATTCTGAGTATAGTGTTTAAAAACCATAAGAATTGAAATAACACTAAATTCACGATTTATTATTACAATAAACATGCCCCTAGACAAAGCCTAGAGAACCTGGATAAGAAATGACATTAATTAGTTCTATTTTTGGCAATGAACAGTTTTCAAACGTATTTAATTAATTTGTTAAAATCTTAATTACAAAATTGGTGAGCCAGAGTATTTAAAATGCTTCTTACTATCCGGACTTACTTTTTGATGAGTAGTTTCCTTGCGTCTAATGCATTCCACGTTTACACATTGTATTGTTCGAAAGCAGATTATAATTAAAACTTGATCATTGTGCAAATAGAATAGTAGTGTTGCTAAAACTGTGAACGTTGTTTCAAAACAATTTTGAAAGTCCCTTAGCAGGTATCTGCCCTATTTCCGTCAAAATCTTGTATTTTCTCCAGTTTTTCGAATAAAATAAATTATAAATGTTTAAGAAATTGACGTTTTTTGTTAGGTGATATACTCGTAATAATTTCGTCCCTTTGATCAATCATTTGGGGTAACTGATGTTGACCCACGGGAAACAGGTCGGGTTGAAAATGAACAGTAGATACTTAATTGGAAGAAAAAGAACGGATGGATGAGTCAACATGTACCATTTAAATTAATAATCACTTCAAAAAATTGTCACTTAAATGTGTGACCATTCTCTTCAATGCTATTTCCATGTCATAGCAGGAAATTGTCTCTAACTCTAAAATTTTTGTAGAACTTTTTGAGGCGAACAATACCACCACTCAGTTGTCATCTATAGAGACGGCGTAGGCAAATGTAGCGTTTTTCTTTCTTTATTGACATTTGTCGTCAAAAATTATTTTCTATCTTTATTTTCACGTACGTTAAAAGTAAAAGTTAATGTCTTCCTGAACATCTCAACTATCTCGTTGCCAAATTTCATCACGATCGCTTGCGTGGTTTATTCGTGAAAAGGTGACAAACAGACAGACACTGTCGCATTTCGCATTTATATTAGTATGGATTGCGTGTTTGATCTCTCCTTTTGTGCCTATTCGTCTTCTCTTCCTAGGTTCTTCTGTATTGTTCATTGCATTTGTTTCGATGTGCGCGAGGAAGTTCAGATCGTGAGCGAAAGAATATTTCTCGCACACATTTTCGTTCTTTCGCCGGAATGGAATTGATAAAAACGGGTCTTTGAAACATCTCGAATACGAATGTGAAGCTAGAATATCCATTTAATATTTTACCGGCGATATTTTTATAGCAGTGTAGGTTTTGGAAGTCATTTTCTATTTTACCATCTATCAATACTGGAGTACATCCTCATGATTGTCTCTTTCTCTGATGCAGGGAAAATAGACGGTTTTCATTGATGAATTGATGTTACATAGGCATCAAATATTTGTTGGTTATTTGTTCCAAGAAAATCATTTGTAATTTGTGTAATATTTTTTATGTAAAATTATCAACATTTCTATTTCAATACAGTAGAACCTCTATTATCCGAGGTAATGGGGGGTGGCGTCGCACGGATAAATGAAAACCACGGTTAATTGATGCACATTGTTTAATGAATTATGTACATAAACATGCATACATATGTGTGAAAAATGTCAAGTTATCAGGTGTTGAAATATGAAGTAATCAGTCTTCGTTTCTTTCAGTTTGAAATGATTTTCCTCACTTTTCCATTTTAATATTTCTCAAATCCATTACGTTCTGGAAGTCAAAATATTATTGGTACATGAGGGTCTCTGTCTCAAAGTTTCGAGGAACCTTCGTACATCTTCGGAAATAGTAGGAAGTAGTTGGATTTATATATGATAATACATTTATTGTCAAAACAGTACAAACTGCGTATGACGACATGAAGGACAATTAGTATATTTAATCTCATCAAATCTTAATGTCATTTGTGTTTTTTATTATGTGTTAGTGCTGTATCTACTAAGTATTTTTTTATTTTCAAGTTTTATTAGCTGTTGTTTCGAGGGAATGAAAGAGAAGTACTCGAATAAATATTCCATTTTGTATCAGAACGAAAATTATTTTCAACAATCGTTTTTGTTTTTTCTCTAATCATTTTTTAATGATTGTAAGAACTATTTACTTTTTGGTTTGGTTTATACAATTTATAATGAATAATGTACGATTTTACTCGAAATGATTGGTAGCTATTGACGAAAAACGAGGAGGTAATTAATAAGAAGGGAGGGTGATGGCATTCCATGGAATAAAAAGGTTTGAAGGGGAGAGAAGCAATAAAAAATCTGTCTTTTCGTATTTGTTGAATGACCTCTTTGTGTGCCCTGACACGTGTTGGACAGAGAAGAGGACACGATCGTAGAGCTAGTACGTATACAGTTGGGGATCAATGGGCGCGCGCGTATTTCTCCGATGGCGAGATGAGTTTCGTCGTGCCTTCTACTTCGACTGTTCCCTTTCCTTGTCTTCAGTTAATAAGTATAAATTCAATTACGCGAGCAAGATATACAAGATTGAGTCACGAATCTAAAAAAATTGAGTATCTTTGAAATTAATGTGTTTTGGGCAATAGCTAACTATTCGATCTAACCCCAAACGTCATCTCTGGCTTAGAGATTGTGCATGTGCAAATGAATGAGGTTCATTATGTGCTGTACACTCAAAGTCTTGTAACTTTGTAACCGAAAATTAAGCAATATGGCTGCCTTACACGAATTGCCAACTTGTAGGAATTTAAGTAGTATCCGAATAAATATTAGTAGTAGTCACAAAAGCGACTATTTGCAATTTAATACAAACTAAGACACAAGGTAATATTCGATGCAGAAGGAACAGAATAGTGCCACAAGAGCACGAGAATTGAATTGGTAGGTGTCCGAAGTTGGCTTTAGATTTAATATTTGAAAAATCCGAAAGTGCTGCCAACATAACGTGTGGTGTATTTATCATTATCTTTTGGACGATGGCGAAGTATAAGTGTTGACTATACTGCGCACTAACATCAAGCCAGTTAACCTGGCAATGAATAAATAAATAATTTACTGTCAAGAGAGAAGTTACAAATAATAATTTATTAGTCTGCTAGTGAGCAATGCTCAGTGGCAAATAGAAAAGAATACATACATAATAAAATAATACGAAGTTAACAAACAAATCATCAATTTCTATAAATATATCTATAAAATAAACACACAAACGGAATTAAATGCTTAGAAAATTACTACACATGGTTACAACCAGAAAGAAATTCGATTTCAGTAATTAATTATCTACATGAGGCTCATACGTGCGTATATTCACATACATACACAAACACATTTTCGCTTACAGTTACAGAAACAGTCATACGTACAAACATGCTCAATATACACACATATGTCATTACTTTTCCTTTACCCTTAGCGTAAAAGTAATTGCTATAACATAAATAAAATAAATGAATAAGTATAAAAAATAGAACCAAAACAGGGTTGCTGAGAGCAATCTTGTACACTTCACTACTTTCACTCTGAGCATTTTTATACCCTTAGACTCCAATCACCTCACTACACTTCACACATATTCCTATTTCGACGAAGCAAGAAGACGGTACCGGAAACATTTTACTCTTTCTGGTGAGTTCGAAAGTGTTGCTGCAGGCAAGTTATTCCAGTCTACAACGGTTCTATTCACAAAGGATTATTTACCACCATCCGTTTTCTGTTTCCTACATTTTATTTTACATATGCCAATGACCACGTTGAGAACAACAAACTAATTTACTGCCACTACTTTTCATTAAACTTATGAACACATTGCGGTCTCGTTCATGCGTCTTTTTCCCCTGACGAAGTGAGTTTCAACTTACTACCTCTGTGTGTCTGTGCTGGCGTGGCGTGTCCGCCCACTGCAACCCGCTGGTGCGTCGTGGAGCGGAATTGACGTGAATTGGCGCGCCGTCTCTTGCGCCTACGACTCACTCACTCGCTCGTTCGTTGGCTGCTCCCCTGGTTCAGCCTAGTTCAGATGGACGGACTCTTCGAAATATCCTGCGCTCAGAGTACTATCGTACCGCAGGAACCTACAACAAGAAGGTTAAGTAAAACTTAGGATGAAACGGAAACTTGGCTCTACAAGAATACTCTGATTCCTTTTGAAATATTTCATTTTTATCTCATTTTTTATTCCTTTTTTAAATTCATGCCCTGAGAAAGACACTGGTTATGAGTATCTTGGGTTAGATAGTTTATTTCCAAACCGTTGAATACGACATCCCAATAATCTAAGGATGGGATGTCACATCCTAATGTTAAGAGAAATCTTTTCCTTCCTCTGAATAAGGATCTCGCATCCAAACCAGTTCTCTCGGTGTATTTATTATTTATTTAATTCATTTAATGGCTCGTTTATTCGATTTATGGACAAAAATTGATTTTTAAAATATTTACATTTTCCCACTCAAACCATGGCGTCGGATACATCTGAAAGAGGGAAGAAATTTGAAGCATAATTTAGAATATAAACTAGTGTATGGTCAATCAAAGTGAATTTCTTAGCTGAACTTTAACTGTCACAGTTAATTTGATTTCTAAAGATTGCAATGAACTTGACTAACATAAAAGCAGATGTGGAGTTTTAGTTGCTGTACACTTCCCGTGCATACCTTGATAAATCTGGCTCATCCAATCAATACGCCATACATTTATATACAGAGATGCTCAGCACTATACATACACGTAACGTTGACTGAGTTGAGAGAAAAAATACATGTTGTGAAGCTAAATTGATAATTATTGGTTAAGAGCTAAATGATTACAAACGTTGAATTCACTCAGAAAGGCTGAAATACCCATAGCGGTAGTCGAGTGAAATGGTTTCTCGCTTCCACGGTGAAGCTGAGCGATAGAGTGTGGGTTCAAACCCTGTTGGGCCGAACTAGGTGAGATTTTCAGCTGGGGTTTCCCTCACCTACTCCGAACTAATGTCGACTCGGTAACCGAACATCTCTCCTTCCCAATTCTCTCACCCAAGCCCCGGTTAGGTGGAAGAGGAGGCTTCATGGCCTGAACCATACCATAAGAAGGAGAACCATTACTACTACACACCCCTCTCCTACAATGGAGAATGAAAGATTCAGATTATATTACGACATCCCAATCCATAGCGACAAAGCAATCACAGCCAACACACTTCACACATTCCTGCATGATTTATAAGAAAAATATGCATTCCT
The DNA here is from genome assembly GCA_002313205.1 of Laupala kohalensis. NCBI lineage: Eukaryota > Metazoa > Arthropoda > Insecta > Orthoptera > Trigonidiidae > Laupala > Laupala kohalensis. Next base: position 6,815 of record NNCF01145374.1, on the reverse strand, counting down.
CATGGAAGTCACCCACCCAGCTGGCAAAGCTGAATAAGAAAAATTATCTAATTATACAGTTAATACAAAAAATATATTCATGCTTCATTCCATTTTATTCCTACAGCTCTCACAACAAATGATTCAGTTAATAAGAATGTAGAAAAGTACGTGAAAAAGTTGATCTAAATTCAACAGAAATAATAACTGAATCGCAAAAATTGTGTCGTTTAGAGACGTGTCAGTTTGTGCAGACTGTTTTGAACTTTAAAGATTAGCACGGAAGGGAGTAGACGGAAATGGCCCCTCACTCACTATGTACCTGGGTATATCTCCGAGATAATGCTTAGTAATAGTAATAATAATAATAGTTATTATTATTATTCTAATAAACATACTCAAGAAAATCACACACATCATAGATATTGCAGTAACCAACACCCACAGCCTACAAACTACTTACAATAATAAAATCCAAAAATATGAAGATTTGAAAATAGAAATTCTTCGCTTATGGAATATGGAGTGTGTATATATAGTTCCTATAGTCCTGTCCACCACTGGAGTCATACCTCACAGTCTGCATCTGAGCATCAATCTGTTTCATCAGCCAAAAAACGTATTTCTAACAAAAAACAGCCGTCCTTAACACCTGTAGAATAATCAGAAGATTTTTCAATTGTGACATTGTTTGAGGTGAGGATGCTTGGTATACCCCGCACCTTACCTGAATCTAACTACAAGTTGTGAAAAAAAAATTCATGAAAATAATAATAACAACACTTGGTAGGGCTGAAAAAAAAACTTGAAAACTTCCACGTAAGGTTAAAGATTGGAAATCACCCTGCGAGGTACAGCCCATTTCCTGCGCGAAGTGTTGGGATCTTGTTCCTGAGGAAGCTGGTTGCAACCTGGAGCAATGTACTCCCTATAGATTGACGCCTATCTTTGAGTAATAGGAATAATAATAATAACAGGCATCTACATGATTTAAGCCGTGCGAGAAGGTATAATAATAATTAGAACGGAGATAAGCATTCCAGCAAACCCACCTGATATCATGCTCCTAGACCGAAATAAGAAGGAAATTCATTTAATTGATGTTGCCATCCCATTGACTCACAATATAGACAGAACTTACAGTTTAAAAATTAGCAAATACAAGGATTTGGCTGACCAGCTCAAGAAACTCTGGAAAGTGGAGAAAGATTTTATTCGACCTATAGTGATTTCGGCCACAGGAATTATACCAAAACCCACATAACGTCATTTGGAAATACTAAGAGCAGCAAATACACTGACCAATATGCAGAAATCCGTTGTCCTTGACACTTGCCATGTTGTTCGAAGATTTCTAGGAGAAGAGCTTGAGTGAACTTGACAATGTCCGCTCGTCAAGTGGAAAAGATGCAGCCGCAAGCTGTGGAAGTCACTAATAATATTAATAATAATAAAGACGTTTATGGTTCAAATGATATAAAATAAGGATAACAAAATGCGAGCAGACGTCTCGTAGTATCACAGTCCTTTTCTTGTCCGATCGAAGAGGTGCTGTATCGTATCGCTTACCTCTCTTCCGAACGCTACGCTATCGCTGTCCGCGCCGCTGTCCCCTCACCCCCGTCGCAGAAGGGTGAGAAGGCTGTTGCTGATGCGTCTGCGTGGAGCCTCCTCCGCCCCTTCGCTCCGCCCCTTCGCCCGCCGCGTGAGGGGCTCCCGCCGACCGCCCGTTCGCCTCTCAGGCCTCGGTCGATGTGCGCAGTAGATCGACGACAACGGCTGCTCACCTTTACTCTCCCTCGAGCGCGGAGGAGCCGATGAAACAACAACGCGTTGTGTTGCGTGTTTTCCTTCCTGCGTGATGATTACGTTTACGAAGCTCTGTGTCTAACGATCTCTGCTGGGTGTTTGTGTCATCGGGGTAGGACTCTGGAGCTCTCACCATGGTATGTTCTATCCTTGTTTCATTCATGTTTCTATAATTAACAGTCTCGCGCACGAACTGTTGCTGTCAGAAGAGCTTTTTAAAAATTACTTCTTATTAGTGCGTTTTTAGGTTGTATTATTGTTTTTGCATAACTTTGAAATGTTACGAATATTTATGTCGAAATATTTTATTTTCTGAAAACCTTAATTACTCCTACGTATTGAAGACATTTCACAGATGATCAGATTGGAGTATGCTGCCAATCATACCTGGGAACTCTCCTCTTGGGTTTAATTATTCACGTGGTGGACTGAGTTGCCAAGGTTATTTTGTTTTTTTCGTTTTCGCTCGTACGGTAAAACCATGAATTGCGCTAATAAAATGTTTTTGAATGAAAAACTTGTATTTATCCGTCTATACTCGAAGTTACGTTACTTTGCCTCTATGAGAAAATTTAACTTAAGAAGAAAAAACATGAAAGGAAACTCACTGTGTTCATTACTTTATTGCATTACTCGCAGTAAATTACTTTATTGTCCTCAACGTGGTCATAGGTAATTTATAACAGCTCTCTTAACAATAAAATATTCATTAACTTACTATTGCCAGTTCTAACTGGCTTGATGTTGGTACACAGCTTGTGATCAGTGTAGCCAACACTTTTACTTCCCATCTTCCACAAGAGTAATGATATTTATACCTCGTATTGTTGGCAGGATATTCGAATTTCTGATAACTTAAATCCATCGCCAACATTGGTAATTAATTCAATTCACTTGCTCTTGTGGCGCTATTCGGTTCTTTCTGCATCGAGCGAAGTGTGGAACGAACGTTACCTTGAGTCTTAGTTTGATGTTATTAACTTGTATTTCTTTACAGCCAATAGTCACTTTTGTAACTGCTATTAGTATTTATACATATATTACTTAAATTCTGATGTTGGTAATTCGGGTTAGGCAGCCATATTGCATAATTTTCGGCCAAGTTACTTGACTTAGAACCCCAGCGGAGGTTCAGGTCGGAGCGTGTCGCTCATCACCAAGTCCCGGTGGGGCCAGAAATTTTTTTGTGGCTTTCCTCATTAACGTCCCAGTTCATTTAGCTGTGACTACTGAAAAGCGAACCCTCCTTCCTCTATCCACCTCCTCCTAGTATCAATAACTCTAACTATTACTAACTGCTTCTACCAACCCCTCCATGTGGACCAAGTTGTTGGTAAACCCAGCTAATAGGTCCATCTACTAACAACGGCCTACCACCTAACTCCTATCGCTCCATGTAGATAAGCTTCAATTTCCCATTCACAAATACTACAATAAAAAAGAAAGAATTACGTTCCTTGGAGTTTATGGTTCTCACCAAGATTAGTTCACTCAATTGGTTCCCCTTCTCTATTCAGCACTACATTACGTGCAGTACAAGAGCGTCCGGCGGGTTGCAGGTGCCGCAGGCGTTACTCGACTTCACGGACGAAAATACTGTCCCGTGAAAGGAGTATTTCGCATTTCAATCGGTGTGTTTTCGCTAGTTTATCCGGCATCACTTCTTGTGCATTTAACGACGCAGTGTGTAACAGTAGTCCCTCGTTTGAGCTTGACATGTTCTGAGTTACAATCGCTTAGCAAATACTTTTTTGTAACAATAGTACTCATTATATTTTTCATTATAAAATCCTATGAAATCTTCGCCATTTTATTAGCGCCACGACGATTTTAACTCTTCCAAGTAACACCAATTAAAAGCAACTTTGTGTGACGACCGGTCTCCGAATCTTCGTGTTCTCTACGCCAGTTGCGACTATGGAGGTTGTCTTCATTAGATAAACATCGTAAGCGCTTTCGATTCTGGGTTGTTAGTTGTCAAATACGTTTCCATTCTGATTGGGCTAATTACGATATCTATATGAAGAACTGAGTCTGTGAAGCGTGTAATTGCTGTGTAATTAATGTCGCCTGTAATTGTATTGCATTTACCATGTATTAGATACTTGTTGGATGAAGTCGACTTACAAATTCTGAGACATTGCATTATCTTATTTTTTGTGTTGTTACATATTATGCAATTTCATTTATGGCATCTTACTAAGAAGATACTGCAGTAATTATTTAATTACTTGAAGGACAAAATTCTGGCAGATATTCGGCTGTTTGTCTATAAAAGGTCGTAAATGTTTCATTATATATATATATACACGGCACCTTAATTTTTCAAATTCATAATAATACAAATTTAATACAAAACGTGACTGTATACACTACTCCATCTCGAGGAAGCCGCGCCGGTCACGTGTGCGCTTCCGAGGCATGACGCGGCTGCACCATTTCATTAAAATTCTTCTAAAATCTAAACTATTTGTTGAAATTTTACGTGTTACAGACGTTTTATTATCTTTGTCTAATGCACAAAAGAATGAATTCATTAAATTTGATAATGATCGATTTTTTCCGTCTTAAATTCAAGTATTTTAACACTTCTATTGTTAATAACGATTTATCGATAATTTCGGTAAACCTTCGTAGATAGACGTATGCTGTCGCGGACATTTTGTAGTGCTCTGTGAGGCGAACACTATTGCCATGTGTAGTTGTCACGTATCTCTACCCGTTTAGGCTGCGTAAGCGAATATCACTTTTTTTTCTTCTCGATTTAATCGAGTTCGTCAAAAACCATTTCCAACTTTATTAAGACACATTTTAAAAATAAAAGTTATCCTATGTTCATCCGGGCATCTTAAATGTATCCTCGCCAAATTTCATCACGATCGGTTCGTTGGTTTAATCGTGATCACTTTTGCGTTACGCACTTGTATATTAGTATTATGGATAATATAACGATAGATATAAATACCCTATTGCTGTGCTTTGTCGTAAAGCCATAGGAACAAAGCTCAGTCATCTGTGTATTTTGATATGAACAGAGCATAAAGAGCTTGATTTCTCCGTGCCTCGCGATATTTCCTGTTTTCTCTTTCCCACTTCAGGAAATGCGCAGGAAATGGAAGTGCTTGCTGCCTGTATCTCGTGTGTTATCGTCAGAACCTGCGATTCGCGACACGTGATTCAATTTCCCCGCGTAGGCGTTTCCTCTGCACTTCGCCTGTTTGAGTTGGCGTCCGTTTAATATTTGATGTCATCTGCCGCCGCTGCGCTCGAGACGGCTTCCTCGCGAAACACGTGTGAGCTGCATTACATTTTAATCTTCTTCCCAGGAGAAGTACAATACGCGCAATAATATATTGTTCGCGTTTACTCAAATAAACGGCATAAATATCAGTTTATGAACAAACTAGCTGATTACCCGGCGTTGCCCGGAATTTTCTTTACTCGTTAGACCAACGAACCCACTCACCGGAAGCCAGGCAGTTAGAATTTTTGCTTCCGATACAACTGCGGCAGCGCGGTTGCACCATTTCATTCAAACGCGTATAAAATCTAAACCACTCGTCCAAACTTTACGATTTAAGGATGTTTTTTATCTTTGTTAAATGCACCACACACTAAAATTGTTGATGATTANCCACACACAAAAATTGTTGATGATTAATTTTTTCCTTCCTAAATTATACTCTTAAATTTACGTATTTTGGCAATCGTATTTTTAATAACGATTTTTCAATAATGTAGGTAAACCCTTTTAGATAGACATATACTGGCGCGGACTTTTTTGTTGAACGCATTGAGGCGAACAATATTGCCTCATATCTCTAACCGTTTAGGCGGCGTAAACCTCTCTTTTTTTCAATTTCATCGACATTTGTGGTCAAATCATTTTCTACCTTTTTTTCACGCATTTGGAAAATAAAAGTTAGCCTATGTTCATCCTGAGCATCTTAGCTACATCCTTGCTTAATTTCATCTCGATCGGTTCAAAGGTTTAACGATTAAGTAACAAACAGACACGCTTTCGCGTTACGCATTTATATATTAGTATGGATATGGATTAACAGGACATGGAAATTTCAAGAGATATTCCTTTAGAAGGAAATTAATGAGTAGTAAGTGGTGTACATGTGGCGAGGAAGAAGAAACGGTGAATCATACATTATATAATTGTGCGATAGCTGATGAAGAAAGAGCACGATAGATAGGTGAACTAAAACGCATGCAGTATGTAGCGATAAGGGTTTATCCAGACACGTAGCTAACGAGAAAATATACCAAGAATTTGCAGAGTACGTAAATAGAGTTATGAGTGTAAAGAAAGAATACTGCTAGATAGTAGAATTTTCGCGGTGGGGACGGGGAACATATATACTGAAGAAGTATATATGGCAAAGAGGGAACAATCATGTATGGAAATCAACGGGATATAACAAACGAGAAAGAAAGATAAGAATAAGAGAAAAGAAGAAACTCAACAATAGGATAGAAAGGAAAGTGGAAGTAAAAGAGGAGAGAGTGAAAAAGTAATGAGACAGAAACTAACAGAGACAGAAAGTATTCAGAGAGAGAATGAGAGAAAAAAACCCAGGTCGAGAAACCGGGTTCAGAAAAGAAGTTTAAAAAACTGAGAAATAATAATATATCAGACGGAACAAAACATATGGCATGAAGAGCAACAGAACAGAATAACTAGTTACGAACCATAAGGCGGCGAGATACATTGTCAAGGATTAAGAACAGTGAGACAAATACCAGAGAAAGAGAGATAAAAATTGAGACTTACATTCAGCGGTACTCAACCTCAGGTCTTGTGGCCGAGGTACTGGGCTGACATTGTAATAATAATAATAAGAAGAAGAAGAAACGGAGAAAGTAATAGACGATGCAACGTAATTAGTCAGCACGTTATGAAATAAATAAGTAAATAAACTTAAGTGTCAAAAAAGCAAATTGCAAACTGCGTATGACCACGTGAGGGATAATCAACTAAGTTACTCTCCGGAAACAAGCAAGGGACGTATTCCATC
>NNCF01145368.1:10399-29178 GCA_002313205.1 Laupala kohalensis | reverse complement strand
CATGAGGGGTGACAAAGAATAAAGGGGGACGAAAAATGAGGGGTAGGACAAAAATGAGAGGGATGAGGGAAAAAAACCCTACCTCTAATAGCGTCGGGATCGAAAAAAACAAGAGGTGACCAAGGGAGGTAAGAAAAGAGAAAGGAAGGAGCCTATCACAAGTGGAAGTAAAGCTAGACTCAGCTCGGGGATCCGTGTTTGCCAAACACGTACTTACTAGATGTAAATCCCCTGGGGGATCACACTTTCGAGGGAAATACCGCTTATATATATGTAATACGCATCAAATAAACTTCCTGAATATAAAAAAAATAAGTCGTTCCTGAGGTAATTTGGGAATCTTCAAATGGGGTATTCTGTATATAGAAGGTAAGAAAATTTCACAGGACGTGCATAGACGATTAGCATGGTGCGCGCAGACAGGTCCGTACACACAAATCACGGGCCCCAGGGACAAATCGTTCCGCCCCCCCCTCCTACCTCACTACGTCCACCACAACTCAACACACTTACACGTACGTATCAATAAACGCATATAAGGTAAAGATAAAAGATAAGTTCTTAGTAGTACCAATTGAAAACGATGACGGAGCTTGGATTTCGTTTCTTCGGAAGTGGGGAAGAGGTAAAAAATTCGAAACTAGAAAAATTGCCCGTAAGGAAGTAAGTCTATCTAATATGCAATCTTTCAACAATTTATAAATTGAAACTATGACATACACGCGATAACAGGTTTGTTCCAGCGGGAATCCCGGATAGTTTCACACGGTTCCGAACTGTCTCGCGCATGCGCAGAAGCTAAATCCCAGTTCGGCGCCGTTTTAGCAGCGACAATTTTCGGATTTTCGTCCCAATACGCTGTTCCAGCAGGCGGTAGCCAGGAATACCGAACTGTTCCGAACCGTTCGAAGAGATTGCGGATTCTCTAAGGATTTTAAATTCCGAATTCGTGGTTACGGTCAGTCACCCGCGTAATTCGCAGGTGGTGGGCGAAATAGGCAGAATGGAAGCGAGTACCACTAGATTGTCGGCGTGCTTATCTGTAATGCTTACTTGAATTAAAATAGGTTAATTTTCACAACAGATGACTTAAAGTTGGAAATATTAAAGAGGGCTGTAGAATTTTTAAGAAACTTTATTTACAAGGTCATAGAAGTAGAATAATCATTCACATTACTAACTGTTCTTAAAGATGTAATTAAAGGATGGTAGTTTATTTGGTCAATTAAATTAGTGAGAAGTGTGATTCCGACCGTCATTCTGCATCAATCAAATTTTCTCTAAAGGTCAACCCAATTCTTAAGACGCGACACGAGCGCGGTCGTATCGAGTTGGTGTATTCTTTATCTTAAATAATAAAGAAATACATTTATTGTCAAAAAAGCAGTTACAAACTGCGTATAACCACGGAGAGGACAATAAACTAATGTACTTGCTCGAATTCTTAAAGAAGAATTACAATACTAGTTGTTTCATGTAAACAATTGTAACATACGCACAAATACATAAAATTATCAGAACGTTTTCATGTAAGTGACGTAAAGGAGATTGTTTAAGCACGACACGAACGTCCAACAATAGAAGTTGGTTAAATTACATATGAATGCACAGAGGACGTAGTAATCCGTGCTGAGCGTTGTGCTATTGGGCTCAAGTTATCTTCTCTTCTTTAAACCTGTGGTTCCTTGTTGGAACATAGGGCGTCAGTAAAGGCTTTCCACTGGACTCTTGTTTCCTGCAACAACTTTCACTTCATCCCATGTTTTTTCAGCTTTCCCAATCTCTTCATAAATTGTCCTCCTCCATGTGCCTCGTGGGCACGTTGCTTCTGTGACCATGCGGGTTCCACTCGAGCGTATGTCTTTCTATGGCATCTGCTGGCTTTCTTAACGTATGTTCAACTCATTGCCATTTCCTCTTACGTATTTGTTGGGAGATGGGTATCTCCTCAGCTAGTTTCCAAAGGATCCTTATTTTCTCTGGTCACCGTATGTTGAAAATTCTACGTAAACAACGGTTAATAAATGTTTGAATACGGGTATTGATATTATTTACTAGCCAGGTACAAGAGGACTGCCTTGACATTTGATCTAAAAATTCTTAATTTGGTGTCCCGTGAAATACATTTGTGGTACCAAAAGTATCCTGTATTGGCTTTATTTATTCTTTCAGTGACATCTTCTGAAGCACCTCCAGTCATTGTTACAACAGTTCCCAAAGAAACGAACGAATCAACTTGTTCGATATTACGATCTATTTTTAGGGTTTCATTGCTTTTCTGTTTAAGCGCATTTCCTTTGTTTTGTTTACATTAATCTATATTCCTACTGTTTTGGCCTTTTCTTGTAATTCTGAGATTTTCCCTTGCATGTCTATGTGCCGATGAGAAAGGAGGCAGATGTCATCCGCATAGTCGAGGTCTTCCAACCTTTCGATAAGGTTCTATCGAATGCGACTATTCCCCTTTTTTATCTGTCTCATCACATCATCCGTGACGAGGAACAACGGTGACAGTATGTAGCCCTGTCTGACACCTCTTGTAACATTTACAGGACGAGACAGCTTTCCATTATGAACTATTTGACATGTGTAGTTTGTATACATGTCCTTAATAATATTTATTATTTTCTGAGGTACGCCATATTTAGTAAGAACATTCCAGATTTTCAAATGGTCCCTAAGTGTCGAATGCCTGCTCGAAATCCACGAAAGTTAAATACAGAGAAGTCAAATCCTCAGGACATCGCAAGTTTGTTTAATTCTCACTTCTCAGAAGTTGGTAAAATAACGAACTCAATATATCCAAATCAATGTCCTCCAATTATTACCACCCACATACCCAATTCTATGTTCACTTCCGAAACTAACGCCAGTGAAGTCATGGGAATCATCAGCTCCTTAAAAAACAAATTTTCACGAGGCATAGATGATATACCTGAGTTTATTGTTAAATCTTCGTCCCACGCTATATTAAATCCACTCGTAAATATTTTTAATAGTTCTTTATCGGAAGGGGTGTTTCCCAATATATTTAAGAGAGCTAAAGTGAAACCTTTACACAAGAAAGGAAACAAACTTAATATTGGAAATTACCGACCAATATCTCTACTACCCACTTTCTCAAAAATCCTAGAAAAATTGTTCTATAAGCGTCTTCTAGATTTTTTATCAAAATATAACATTCTCTCTGACGATCAACACGGTTTTAGGAAATCCTTTTCCACTACAAGCGCCATATTTTCCTTCTTAAACGATGTTACCACATCTCTAGACAGTGGAGAAAATCCTCAGGGTGTTTTTCTTGACTTATCCAAAGCATTCGATGTCATCGATCACGGAATTCTCCTTACCAAATTGCATTCTTTAGGCATTCGTGGACTTCCACATCAATGGCTAACTTCTTATTTAAAAGATAGATATCAACAAGTAGAAATATCCTATACTAAAAATAAAATACTTGAGCGTTGTCTTTCAGAAACAAAGCCACTTACTTGCGGAGTACCCCAAGGATCAATTCTCGGCCCTATACTCTTTTTATTGTATGTGAACGACATGTCATCATCCACATCAGATTGCAAAATGGTTCTTTTTGCTGATGACACTAATTTACTATGTAAACACGCCAATGCTCAAAAAGTTTTGTCTAACCTTTCGACTTGGTTCCATGCAAATCGTCTCATTGTAAACACTGACAAAACAGTGTCTATGTCATTTCACAATAGTATCACAAAATCTTTACCCCAGGTTTCTCTTTCTTTAAACGGAACACAATTAAAAACTGTTACAAATACAAAATTCTTAGGTCTCCATATTCAAGACAACCTCAAATGGAATTGTCACATTGACAATCTTAATTCCCAATTAAGCAAATTGTGTTACGCATTCCGAATCTTAGTTAACGCAGTTAGTCCACGTATTTCCCGTTGCGTATATTTTGCAAACGTTTACTCCCATTTACGTTACGGCATTACCTTCTGGGGTAATTCCGGTCAGAGTATTCAAACTTTCAGAATTCAGAAGAGGATAGTTCGGATAATTTGTAAATCTCACCCCCGAAACTCTTGTAAACCTTTATTCAAGGAATTAAATATCTTAACACTTCCCTGCATTTATATTTATGAAACGGTCGTGTTTGTTAAGACCGAATTACTGAAGTGCCACCCTTGCTTTATACGAAACAGTCTCGTTCACGAACACTATACACGCAATAGTAGTAATATTCATCGCCCTAGAGTGTCAACCACTCTTTGCCAAAAGGGACCATACCATTCGGGAATCGTTCTATATAATTCCCTGCCCAAGAATATAAAAGATATTATGAAATTGAATATCTTCAAATCCGCGGTTAAAAACTACCTCCTGCACCAGTGCTTCTACACTGTAAAAGAATTTATTGATTTTAACAAAAGTTAAATTCGTCTTGTGCTTTATCACGCCATTGCTGTAGTACTTTTTAAACAACTTATAACAATTTCAAAAACTATTTTCTTGCATGATTGTGTTGTCTTATGGCTCATATTAATTTAGTTTTATGTGTACTCAACATTGGCACGTTTGTGTACATAAATTCTGTAGCCCCATCCTGGCCCGGGTTTTTCTCCGGTTTTCCTTCGGGTAGAGGCGGATTTATCATACAGGTTCTCTAGGCTTTGTCTAGGGGCGGGTCTATTGTAACAATAAATCGTGAATTTAGTGTTATTTCAATTTTTAAGCACTATACTCAGAATAATCTATAGTTCGATAATAACTTACATGTAATTTTTTGCTTAAAATTACAAACATATTGACATTCTATTAGTATTATAACTCGCAGCTAACTTTTTATCTTATCTAGGAATTTTTGCTGAATTTTTTGAATCCGCCTCTGCCTTAGGGCCCTTGATCGGAATTGATGGGATGGTCCCTTGCTTGCTTCCGGAGAGTAAATTAGTTTTTTTTCCCTCCACGTGGTCATACGCAGTTTGTACTGTTTTTTGACAATAAATTTATTTATTTATTTATTTATTTATTTTACTCAACACTTGGCTCTATAATGAGACGAAGTGTATTTATCTGATCTACAGTTTTTTTCCTTCTAAATCCTGCTTGTTCTTTCCTTAGTCGCTTTTCTAGTGCAGACTCCATTCGGTTCAAAATGTCTCTGCTGAATACTTTGCTTGGAATTGACAGAAGTGGCATACCCCTCCAATTCTTACATTTTGTTTTATCTCCTTTTTTCGGAATTCTTACTGACAAACCAGTTTTCCAATCAAACGGGATCTTTCCTTGACTCCAAATCGTTTTGAAAAGAGGGTGCATTATGTGTGCAACTGTTTCCACGTCAGCAGTTAAAAGTTCTGGACTCAGATTTTTTCCCGAAGATTTCCCATTGTTGGTCTGCTTTGGGGCCACTTTGATCTCACCTAAGCTCGGGGGTCTGTGTTGATACTCATGTGTGTTTGCAATTCGGGTAGTTCTTCAACTGGAATCTGTCATATGTCCCTGGTCCAAAATCCCTGCATAATGTTCCTCCCACCGTCTCATTTGATCTTCCTCCTTTGTAAGAAGAATGCCACCCTCACTCCTTATAGGGAACGACAAACGCTTTTTTCCCTTGACAGATGTCTGGTGATACTGTATAGCTCTTTTAAGTTAATTTTACTGGCAGCCTCTTCAGCTTGGCTGGCCAATTCATTTACCCATGTTCGTTTGTTTTTACGAGCGCTCTTCCTTACTTCCTTATCCAACTCTGAGTACTCTTGGGTACGCGTTTTCTTTTCCCCTCTTGTTCTGCTTGCATTGATCCGCAATTTCAATTGCTTTCGCTGTTCGATTAAGTCCCAGGTATCAGACATCATCCATTCTTTCTTTTCTTTTATTCGAAACTCTTATGTGTTCTTACTGACATCAAGCTAGTTGCGTTTAATTTTTTCCCAAATCTCATTGGTGTCCGAAGTATGAAGCTCACTGAGACTGGTACCAATTTTGCAGTTATATCCTGATCTGACTTCTAACTTCCTTCTCTCGTGCTTTTCCTGCCAAATCTCTTAGAAGTTGATTCAAATTGTCTTTTGACACCTGATTTTTATTCTCATGGTTGAGATAGTTAAAAGATGGTCATCACTACCTACGTCAGCTCCAAGATTTGCTCTCAATCTTAAAGTGATTTACGCCATTTATGGTAAATAAATATGAACAATAAAATGGTCAATCTGATTCTCAGTTTTTAAATCAGGAGATATCAAAGTCACTTCTTGACAATCTTTATGAGGAAAAAGAGTTCTCCCTACAATCATCCCGTGGTCGCTGCAAAATTCAATTAAGAGCTCACCGTTTTTATTTTCTCTCCTCAACCATGTTTTCCTATAACATGTTGATTTCCACGATAGTCGGAACCCACTTTAGCATTTAGATCTCCCACTATAATTATTAAATCCCTCCGAGGGACTTTACTAATGTTTTTCTTGAGAGATTTGTAAAAATCTAGTTTTTCTTCTCCTTTACTCATTTCTGTCGGAGCATAACCCTGGAGCTCAAGTTATCAGTAGAATAATTTGCACGATATTCTGCAAATTCGTTTTCAATTTTTCCTCGCGAGATGGCACTGCTTCCTTCATTCAAAGTCAAGGTCGATATAACCTTGTTCAAAGTTCCTGCGACATCTAATTTAAATTGCGAATTCCTCCTGCGAATTTAAAGCAGCTTTCCGATCGTACTACATCATCGTCAGTTGTTGAATGTGATTGTGAACATCGAAAATACGTTATTCAGTAATATTTTGTTGTTGAAATCTGGATTATTAATATGAGATTATATGGAATTACTGTCAGTAGTTTTAATTATTTTGTGTAAATCTTTTAACCTATAACATTGAACGTCGATGAAACCGGCGGAAAAATCCATCTTCGGACAGAGATATTCGCTTATGCTGCCAAAACGGTCATAGATAGATAACTATGAATGACAATACTCTTTATCTCAACGAGCTCTACAAAAACGTCCACGACAGCAGATGTCTATCTACAAAGGATAACCTAAATCATCGACAAAAACTATAAAAATAGACGTGTTTAAGTACTCCAACTTAAGAGTAGTTTAAGTATGAAAAATCAATAATCATCAAATGTTATAGGTTCTTTGTTTTGTTTTGATTTTACGAGAGTGTAAGTAGAATTGAGTAGCCGCGCCGCCGCTGTTGTCTTGTCTCGGAAGCGAAAATTCGACAAGCATGGCTCCCGGCGACTGGGTTTGTTATACCACGTGCAACAGTTGGACGTATTCTCTTTTCTTTGATGGGTGGGGTCGGTACTGAGTGGCAAAAGCGCTCACCTGCGATCGGGAAAGTTCGAGCCCGGCCGAAGGTGCTCCCGAATGGCTTAAAGAATAGCTCCCAGCCGTCTACACGAAATACTTTTCGAGCGGAATCCTCTTCTCCTGTCTCCATGGCAACGGAAAACGTTAAGTTACAGAATACGTCCTCATATCTCGTCCAATATCGTGTAAAACGCTTTTTCGGAACGTTCGTTTTCTGTATACGCAAGTGACGTCATCCTCTTCACATCCTTTTCTTGTACAGCAATTGGACGCCAACTGTATGTACAATGGATCGTGTATAGCGGGTTCAAAGCGGAACGAAAATGGTAACCCGAGAGTCAGGCAGATATGAGAAGACAGAAAGGACGAAAGTGGCAATCCCAGGTTCAAGAGGTTAGCGAGTTCTATTGTCGCACCACGAGGATTTTCTCTGAAAGACGCGTGAAGTCGGAAATAAGACATTCGAAAACACAATCTTTGAGTTTCATAAAAATCGTTTAAGTCATTCTCGAAAAAAATAAATTTCATACTTGAACAAAATAATACAGTAAAGACCTGCCGCGCCGGGTTCGGGGGCTACAGTATCGGCTCCCCCCCCTCTTCGGGCCTGCGCGCAGATAAACGGACCAACGAGTGTTATGTTAAAAACGCTTTTTCGGTATCAAGGACACCCAATTTTCGCCAAATCTTTTTCGTGTTCGAGATTTTTCGGAATGACAATATTTTTTCTATGCTTCCAGAAAGTAAAAATATTATTAATCACCGACACCGACAAAAGATCAATGTAAATGTTATAAAAAGACATAGTAAGGTTTAAGATTGTGTTTCACCGCCTTAAAATGAGGAATGTGGCAGAATAGGGTGTTGAAATTTTGAAAATTTCAAAAACCGTATTCAGATTTCAAGGCTATATCTTACATAACGGATAATTTTACAGGATAATCATCTCAAATACGTGTCCTATGCTTCACTGGTACAATACAATACAAAAGAGTTACTAAGTAAATTTGCCATGTTAATTAGTCACTCGATTATAATAAGCGTTGGCCAGTACGCTCACGCTAGGCTTGACCTAGGGGCATGGCACAGCACAAAGCTTTGTATAACTGAAAAATTATAATTCTCGAAAATCATTGGAAATATCAAAAAACGCCACGCGGGCAAAACCCTCAAGAAAAATGTTGCATTATTTGCAACGAGCTCATGTGTGCGCGACTGCAATTGTTCATGAACAAAATCTATATTGCAGGAGCCACCACCGACACACAATTCGGGTAACCATGGTTTTCATTTGACCTCTGTTCGCACCTTAAACAACACACAGGAACAGTTCACGCTTTTTCAGAGGAGGGTTCGCAAGATCCACAACCGTAGCACTCCACTTTCTATCATTTAAATCATAATAATATTATTTTTAAATTGTAACTATGTTTTCTCGTTAATGCTCTGTCCACTTGTCTTGTCTGACAGGTGCATTGAACAATAAGTTTGATTTGTACTGAGTTAATTTCCTAGGAATGACAAGAAACGCAAGAACTATTGTAAACCCTAAATAAAAAATAATTTATCTCGGGCAAATCGGATAACGAAGATACGAGACTCAAAATTGAGCTCCTACCTGCATCACGCACAGCAAACTAAAACACAAGAGACAATGCAATGAATCTTCAGCGCCAAAGAGCAATGAAACGGTTTTCTAGAACGGCTAACTGTTGTGTAAGCTTACCCTTGCAAAATACAGGGACAGGCTTTTCACTTCATGGGTCGCGCATATGCGACGAGTTTTCCGTTTTTTTGGTACACACCATGTGACTTCTCGGCCCTTAACCCACACTCGCGCATGCTTATTCAGCGGTCTCGATAGATCTGTGAACGGCATGACTTTTTACGATTTAATCATTCGTTTCGAACTTATTGAAAATATCTGTATTTTTTAAATTAATACAATTGATTGTTATAATTTTATATGCTGATTTTTAAAAGAACTTTTAATATTTAAATAGTAAATATCTTCAACTCCCCTCTAATTTCCATTTTCGAATCCCCACTCCAAAACATTTCCATGGCGCAGTTAGTGTCATAACCTCCCCAGTGGGCATATATAATATTGCATTATTGATTTTTCTGCACTTCTCATCACATAAGATCTATCATCCATACTAATATATAAATGCCTAAAGCAAAATTGTGTCTGTCTGTTTGTTAAACCACAGAACCAATCGTGATGAAATTTGGCAAGGAAATAGTTCAGATGTCCAGGATGAACACAGACTTAACTTTTATTTTTAAAATGTGTGATAATAAAGATGGAAATGGTTTTGGACAATAAATGTTGATAAAATCGGGGGAAAAAGTGTTATATAAACACGCTGCCTGAAAGCTTACAGATAGATGTAATTATGAATGCCTCAGAGAGCACAACAAAAAAGTCCGGGACAGCATATGTCTACCTACAAAAATTAACTTAAATAATCATTAAACGTTATTAACAATAGAAGTGTTAAAATACTTGAATTTAAGAAAGAAAAACTCAATCATCATCAAATTTAATGAATTCTTTGTTTTGTGCATTTAACAAAGATAAAAACGTCTTTAAATCGTAAAATTTTGACAAATAGTTTAGATTTTAGAAGACTTTTAATGAAATGGTGCAGCCGCGTCATGCCTCGGAAGCGAAAATGTGACCGGCGCGGCTTCCTCGAGATGGTGTAGTGTAAACAGTCAAGTTTTGTATTATTATGAATTTGAAAAATTAGGGTGGTGCACATATTTTAAAAAACGGTAAGTAAAAGTATTTTGTTCTTACAATATAGATATATTTTAGTTTTTCAAGAGTAAAAGATGACAAGTCTAAGAAGAATCCTGGGCAACGCCGGGTAATCAGTTAGTTCATTATATATTACGTTACGATGGGACTAGCACCCACGAAGATGTATAATTGTTTTCTTTCTTATAATTCCAATTGTTTTAAAACACAACAATATGAATAATAACGAATCAAAAACATATTTAAATTGTATCTATCAGTAAATAATAGAGTACAAACAATATTCAGGAATTCGCTTGTCTCGTTTGAAATGCATAAGAGTATGTACAAGTACGGCGGTCGACTGCAGCGGTTTCGTGATTTAAGCATCTCACCTGAAAAAGTTAAATAGCTTTCTCTAACACCCACCGACATACAGATAGAAGTGATGTAAAAATATTGAGGAAAATTTACAACAAATCAAAGTAAATTCCCATAACTTTTGTGACCAAAGTACAATTTAATCGGTGTGCGGTTTCGGTTCTTGATCGACGTTCGTGTGTTTTACTTTGCTTCATACGGTAACTTTCGAGAAAGCAAGAAAGTCCATTTCTGTGCTAGTTAAAATGAATATTCTACAGATTGCGTCAAAAAATATACACATTGAACAGTCATATATTTTTTTTCCTCCCTGCAAAGTTAAATTTCTCGGAAAAAGTCATTTTATTTTTCCTCAATGGAAGAAGAATCAATGGACTAGCAGTCAAATCCAGTTAGTGACAGGGGGCTAACATAAGAAGAATTGAAGAATTTAGTGCGCACAATTATGTCGATTGTCAGTTATATTAAGTTTGATTTGTACTTCATGCAACCAACAAATGCTCCCCCATAAATTCCAGTTACCCCGTACCCATCAACAAATTTTTACCCAGTTACCTGCGTCATCACTTAGCTGTCGCACCTGCCTAGGAATGAAATAACGCGAATCTTTCTCTTCCAAATACGTCACACACTATAGGCACATACAGCACTCGCACGTACCTTTGTGTTGAATATTTTTGTGGTAAACACTGAAACATTTCCAGCACCGCATTTGAGGATTCGTCACTTCCTACCGATCACGAATTTGTCTCAGACGTGAAATTGTTAACCTTGTAGGCGGATCAATACTCACTTTCCCACTGTCTCTTAATGGCAGCAACATTCTCAAACTTTATATCCAACTTTCGCTCTTCAATGCTCAAACTTACGTCCGCCATCTTGAAGTTAGTCGCCTGCCTAACAGGGATTCACAGCTAGATCGTCGATTCTACTTTAGGTTGGGGAAACAAAGTTACTTTTCCCCCCAACCTTAACATTGCAGATAGCAAAATATTTTTTTATGGCAGTTCAAAGTTTGATTACATTTTTGGACGCATTGCTATTACGATATTACAATCCGCTAACCCATTGTAAAACTTATTTAAGAAAGTGACTGAATAGTACTCATTACCAGTCTTAATTGAGGAAAATATAAGAAGTTTTCGTTTTCGCGAGAAAATAATATAACATCGCTAATACCACCAGGGGATGACAGTGAACATCGAATATTTAGATTTATGTAACAGTTATTTCTTCCTGTCAGCGGGATCTCACCAACGGTATATCATACAACTCTTCGCAGATAGAAAGTGGTACAAAATGTCCGGGAACCATCACCTCAATGTCGATGTAATCCCATATTCGCTGCTTTCAGCAATAATGAAGATTAAGATGGAGAAGTGACGACTCCTCTCGGATCTCAGGAATACTGAATGAGCGCTTCGGAGCTCATGGTGGCGTATTTCACTATGAATATGGTGGCGAATCTACTTGCTCGTCCATTTTCTCAACAAATAATTGGGGAGACATTGACCATAAAATGATTGCGTCTTTCATTTTAAAATTATTCAAATGTTTATACCTGGTAGCCGGCAGTTCAAACATATAAGGAGCAAATGTATTATTGTGTTGAGGGGATTTGTGGATTTGATAAGTATTTTTATTTTTGTTTCCCATGTTCGCTGTTTGACAGAAACAATTTGGACAAAAAATAGGTATGACTTATTTGAATGAATTAAATATGTGATGCTTTGTCATTTAATAATAATTAAAGGAAATGAGAATAATTCAAATAATTTTCAATATTTTGAATATCCGCGTATTCCACCCACACTTTATTTATTAACTAGCTGTCCCAACAGACGTTGTCCTGTCCAAATTTCAATAAATTTGTTTGAGATTGTTTTGTGAATTTGTGAAAAGCTATTTTAAATGTGTAAACAAAGTAAAAAAAACGTATTTCTCAGAGATCATTGTACTATTAACGATTGTGGCCATGGATATTAAATTTGAGGAGGAATACATTCAGAAGTACGACAATGGGAAATTTTACATGCCAGATGAATTCTATCGGCATTACCTCGCTGGAAATGTGTGATGTGCATGGAATGTGATCGACTTGGAACCGCGCGGTTCCAAAATTTAAGTCACAATTGATTGACCTCAGAATTTCATGTCAAGCAAATGATTAATTTTCTTCCATTAAATTTGAAATCACAATCTATCTCAAGGTGTTTTGTTTACATTTCGATTTCGACTGCAAGATACATTCAAGTAAACAATGAAAAAAAAGTAAACAATCAAAACAAAGAAATGCTTTGTTTCGATTGGTTTGCTGTGACATCACCATTTCGTTCATTGCAATGCTTTCAGTTTTTCCCGAATTTTCCAATTTTCCGGACAACTTTTCCAATTTTTCTTTCCCTATAAATCTTACTATTAACAACATTTAAAAAAATCTTAAGTGTGCCACACTCAACTTTCCAATTACAATTCATAACACAAAACACCCTATATACCACTAAAAATTAATATAAAGGGGAAAATTCAAAAAGGAATAATAATATATTATAATTATTAGACAATTTGACATATTTCTAGGATCAATCGGTTGCAAAATATTTATCTTCACAGTACATAGTATCCTACAAAATCATAACATACTTAGGTATAGAATGCAGAATTATTTTCCACATTAAACTCTTTGGAATACCCTTATCGGCAGATTCAAAATAAGCGCCTCCTCTTGGATAACAAAATGTTACTATGCATATTTTCAAAATTTTGAATAGTAAGAAACCGGAAGTGGAGCGCGGTGTGTAAATGAAGTCGGAATGAGCTGTCCAGAAATAGGCTTCTAATTCCAACGCATTCAAAGTGAAATATCAATTTTGGTTCCGATACAGTAATTTGTTCATGAGTTATCGGGAGAAAATTGGACATCGCCAAAATTTGAAAACAGACTCCCCTGGAGTCAATTCGCAAAGATCCGAAGAGATCCCAAAACTTGTTTTCGACCGGATTACAATACTTTACTTACACGCTCTGCGTATTTGGAAAGCAAAAAATAGCCAAATCGGTCCAGCCGTTCTCAAGTGATGCGCTTACCAACGAACAGCATTTAATTTTTATTTATATAGATTGCGCAAGTAAGTACGGTATTGAAAATGTTCAGTGGGAGAGGCCTCCGGGATTTATGTAGACAGGTGGTTCATGATAAAAATATTTAGAGATTTTCACCCGTTCTCAATGTATCTAATGGAGAGGGTAAATTTTCTAACCCTCTAGGTACTCTTAGGCTGCTATATTCTAATTAACGAAGTTCAGACCCCCTCCACGGGTACGGGTCTGAACAAATTGTAACCCCCAATACTGTAACCCACCGATCGCTATGATATCGATAGTGAAACTAAAATAACGGTTAGAGAGCACGAGAAACGATAACGTGAACGTTGACGGAATGTTGGCAAATAATTTAGAACGGGGGTGAGTATTAATGAAGTTGAAAGTTATGTGAAGACAGGTATAAATTTATTCGAAATATAAACCACAATCTTTAAATATCTCGCATTCGGAAACGAGTCAAAACAACAATATGGAGAGTTATTTAATTATGTAATATCATTATTGATAAAACTGTGATGGCTAAGGGACTATAAATAACACAGGAAAAAAATTATACTCATTACATCAAGAATGACTTAAAACACTTACGGTATACTCGAGTCAGATTAGCCAAGGCCCAAACTGCCCAATGTTGACATTCAGGTGTATGATAAATACGAGCCAAATATAAAATTGGCTCAAATGACCTGAAGAGAAAAAATCACTATTATCTCAACAAAAAACAAACATAACATTCTCTTCCAATCTACATTACCTGTAATTAATATTTCTTTCTGTATGCAAATCCCAGTGTTCTATAGCACCAACCATACGTTGCAACACATCTTCACGCCTTGGTGAGGATAATGTCCATGCACTAGGACCATCGGAAGCCATATGTGATAGAACACCAGCAGCATTGTAACTCACCTAAATGTCAAATGAATAACCTTTATTAATGGCTTAGAACTATTTACTAATAAAATTTACTTATTCTTCTTCCGTATACCACAAGTTTAATATGATGGACTTAACTAGGGAAACTGTTAAAAAATGGAACTTTAACTTATGTGTTCCCCCTTTTAAATCTGTTCAGAACGCAAACCAAATGAACAATGCAACATTTGAACCGATAATGATTATATCTTGTTCCACAGAGAGACTAAAATTTAAACACGATTCCACATACGACATTGTTCTTTCTGAGACATTTTGAACGTACCAGACTTGTTCAGAAAATGGATATGCTAAGGTTTACAGGGTCCTTGAAGAAGAATATAACGCGAAAAAAAGTTTTGAAATCTGACAAATGTTTCTTCATCGAAAATATTTTTTTTAATATTAACAGTCATAATGTTTGGGTGTTGGGCATCGCAGTATGGGACCACAATGTTCCACAATTCTTGGAAGGGTTTCAGTGCCGAAGGCTCCTTGTTTGTTGATTTTTTGGTTCAGGTTTTCCCGATAAAATTAAATTAAAAAATAGTATATGTGAGGTATTGTAATTATCTTGTAGTCTGCTAGCAAAGATTAGCGTGGTAAATAAAAAATTCAGGAAGCAACAATTCCCTGAAAAATGCAAAAACCCATTCAACGAAGACACGAGAGACGTTGGGATTCCAAAATTTACATGTATCCCAAGCTTGGTACGTAAAAGTACACCAAATTTTAAAGAGATCTGAGATGGTGGGTGCCGTTTCAAACATTTTTTGGTTGATTTGACATAGTCACTGAATTTATTCAGAACATCACTTCATACGACATGAAAAACATCTTTGTAACGGGAATGGTTCGAATTTTAGAATTTGAGTAATACTGTACCAATTTTTATACAGAAACCACGACTTTGTTTCAACATATAAAGAATGCAGAATAAGAAATTATTGACATTCAACAAAACCTATATAGTTGAAAATAAGCAGGACCATGAAAACAATTACTAACGTCATCATCTTCAAATTAACAATAATACATCCAGTAATAACGGTCAGAAAGTCGGAGAGAAACTGTCAGTATATTTATCGTCTGGCGGAGTATGGGTATTTATTAACACGATTGATATATAATCTTGAAGGTTTGCGCGATCAACTGATGTGATTTTTTTATGGTTTTGAAGCGGCTTCAAACGGACCGCCAAAAATCACATAGTATGATCGTCATTTAAAGAACAAGCAAACGTAAACATTAAATCAATATCAAACAAGACACACCAATAAAATTAATTATACATAAAACAAATATTTAAATCAGAAGAACTAGGCACCGCTCAGTTTTATAAGGAACAATATAAAACTGATTAACACAAAAGTTGAAAGTGGAGACATAACAAAATTAATTACCTCTATGCCATCACTATTTGAGTCAAGTAATGTTGTAAAAACAGTGACAAAATGCTTTGTCATTAAGCGTGGTCTCAACTTTTTAACTTCTGCAACATTACCTAGAAGTCCCATCATGTTTCGTAACAATTCTTCTTTTTCTGGGAATGTCTACAACAAATGGATACAAGTTATAAACAATATTTAATAGACTACATGAAAAAGTTTATAACATCTATAAGAATACCATCAGTACAAAATCTTATCATACAATCGATATATAAAAGCAAAATACTTCTCACTGACTAATCACGACATATGAGAAACTAGAAAGCGTACAAAATTAAAATTTGGTTGGTAGGTTCCTCATAGGGTGCAGACACCCGCTAAGGAAGGATTTAACGAAAATCGACCCCTAAGAGGGACAAATGGGTATAAGAACGTTTTTGTCTATTCAACCGTAACTCGAGCCATTAAAATACTTGATACACAGATGACTATTTGATGACAAGCACTATGGGAGTTAGACATCCCTGTCTCCCTCAGAGAGGGGGTGATATGTACAAACAATGGAAAAATCCGATAGCAGATTGGATGCTACAGTTTTCGGTGTCGTTGTGATAGATAAGGACACACCTGATGCTTTGTGAGTTCACAATCAGTCCACATTGGATATAATATACCCCTAGCACCCCTGAGGGCAGGTGAAATAATAAAAAACGATCAATACATTTTTGAGGACGCAGAAGATAAGTATCACACTCTCAATATCCCTGAAGTCCACGATAACCCCGTGTGAGGAATAAACAGTCTGGACTGAGTGAGAAGGTAATGAAACGTAAAATTAATAAAAATTACCTATATTAGTGTCAGGATCACGGTTTTCGGGGTTCCTAAAATTAGTCGTGATATTCCCGATGACGCCTAGGTCCGTAATCAATTCCTAATCACTCATATCACCTCTTGGAAAGGGTAAAATGGTGTAAAAATTAACGGAAATTATGAAAATCCTTGTAAAAATTATCATAGCTGAAATTCTCTGGCTCCGGATTCGGGGCATCAAAATACACATCTTACAATCATTTTTAGTATATTTGGACAGTTATATCCGATGCTGAACCCTCTCAAAGCAAGATTATCCGTATTTTTCCTATTTAAAGGTGACTTTTCGTGATTTAAAAGAAAATTGAGTGATGGAGCAATTTTGGCTCCGAATTCGGATTCAGCGCGTCAAAATACAAAAGAATACATAGGTCTAGTCTTTGGTTCAGACCACTTTTTTTTTTGTGTCTGCGTAAGACACAAAAAGCAATTTGTCAAGAAATTGAATTGTTCTTCAATTTTACTAGCACCAAAACTAGGTTTTGGAACCATGAGAAGCCAAAAGTTACTAGAATGCACATAAGAAAACACTTTTTTATTACGTGTCAATACCCCTATTTTAGAAATCGAAAAATATTGCAAAATATTATACCGGGCTGAAGTTGCCCAATAACAAAACTATTTAACTGTATAAAGAAAAGTACTCAATATGCCTCGATACACAACTGAAACTTTGCATGTGTCTGAGAAATACAATATACTCATGAAGTATTACAATTATTTCTTTGTGTCTTGATTCATCATGGGTACTTGATTTTACTTAGTATTAATTATAAAAATATAGCACATACCTGCAACTGACGTTTCCATGACTCTTCATAGTCAATGTTTTAATTATAAACAAAAGCGGAGTAATTAACGAGTGGCACGCATGCACTCTCCACGACGCTTTCTTTGCGACTCAGGAGAGTAGGGGGCAGTTATTGGTCACAAGACTTTCGATGTCTTAAGTGTGAAAATGTTGGTAACATTACTGTCAATATAGCGATTGGATTTTTTAATTAATACCAACTTTTAAGGCATTCTGCCCAAGTGGGCGACGTTCAACAAAGATCCACCAACTGTCAACTCCATTCGGTGATGTATGTACAGTTTAAAACTCCAGGGCGCATCTGTATTAAGGGGAAAACACCTGGTCGGCCTACAGTGACAAGAAACGGTTGAACGCGTGCGGGCTCGTTTTACGCGTAGCCCAAATACGACGAATAAAGCAAGCATAGAGCTAAAAAATCCACAACTGACTGTTTGGAAGATAATACGGAAACGATGGCATCGGAAACCTTATCGCTTGCAATTGCCACAAGCCCTGACGCACGATGTCAAAGTTAGACTCTGAATTTTCGGCACAGCTGCAAAAGCTTATGGAAGAGGTTGAGTCTTGAGACTCATCTATTAATGGAACAAGAATTTTTGTAAATGGCACAGTGATCTGGGGAATAGAAAATCCCCACACTATCATGCATCACATTCGAGGCTCACCAAAAGTTAATGTGTTCTGAGCAGTCTCACGGTTTAAAGTGCACAGTCTCTTTTACTTTCTCATATACGTAGTATATAGAAAGTATTGTAGTCGTGAAAAAAATGAAAACAAGATTTTTGCGGAAATATCCGTTTTGGAAACGCATGATTCCGAAAAAGTGGTGTTTGGCTGGACGTCCGTTCGGTCCGTCTGTGCGCAGCACTCCTGACCGAATGGTATTTTTTCCATTTTTTGTATTTAGGGTAGAATTAACTTCTGACATATGCACGTGCTTTCAAGTTTCTTTTTACTTGAACACAAAGGGCACTTCACATGAAGGTCAAAGTACATTTTTGAATATTTTTCAAAAATTGGTCTAATGATTTTGCTTAAAATTTCTGTACGTAAAGTACAATTAGCATGCATTACATCCGCTTTGGCGGTATTTCGTTTGAACGTTCGGTATAGACGCAGTAAAATAATTTCTATCTGCTACATTCACGCATTTGTTTATTATTTCAAGAACCTTGAATATTATTTAACATGGATGAAGCAGAGGTAGAGTAAATTAATATTCTGAATATTAATTTTACTTTCAAATCTCTAATAAAAGACA
>NNCF01145368.1:0-10287 GCA_002313205.1 Laupala kohalensis | reverse complement strand
CATAAACACACACACACGTTTGTGGTGCGTAGTTTTAAGTTTGCCAATGTAGTGAATCCAAGAGTATATGTTTGTAGATTTCTCATTTTTATATGTTACTTTGAAAACGAGAACAGAGGAATGTCTGCATCTTATGTTTCACTTGGTTTCGTGAATCTTCTACCAACGCGACCTCTATGCACTTGTAACCTCACATCCAGTGACGCTGCATTATTTTGCTGCGTAAACTTACGTATCAGATGTGAGCACTGCTCCTTTTGCTGAATTTTCTTGTTAAATGGTGCATGCTATGTGTCATATTTAATGTTTGTGTGCATTATTTGATGCGCGAGGATGTTATTTCATATTATATCTTATCGTTTTAATAATTAACTTGGCTACATGTTTTTTTTTGTTTTGAAGGTAATGTGATATATAAATGATTAATCTTTTTGTTTATTTTTCATGATTTTTTAAAATTCAATGCTTTATAGCACGTTCAACCGTTATATTTTAACAAGTACAGAGTTATTTGACGAGATAGATAAGGAGCGTTTCGAAATAACAGGAAGTAAATAAAACAAACAGTATCACATATTTAACCGAAATATTTAATAGATACGATTAGTCTTTATTAATATAATTTTTAAATTGCAAAAACATTAACTCTTTTAAGTTCCTAATTAAATTTTATACGAATATTTATGGCCTGCTGGCTTTGTTCTCGCGTTAATAATATCCTATTTATCTTTATTAATAAATCTATCTTTTGAAATAGAGTATAAACCTTGCTGATTTTATCTCGAATAAAAACGAAATAACAGAATTTGTACATTAGGCATTCTTTTATATAAATGCTAGTAAAATATTTCTTTAATAAACTTTTCAAATTGGGTAAAGTGAAGACAATCAAAATATAGAGTAACAAGTGAAAATCATCCCTCTCATAATAAAATTCTTTAATGCCGCTCTCTACTCCAGACTGAGAAACGTATATGAGAAAGTATGTGCAATAGTTTTGCATCACTAGTTTCTTCTGAGAAAAAATTACGGGACACGTGTATTTGGACACGCAGGAAAATTGACTTGTGCCACAGCTGGAGACCGACAGTGTGGACTTCATGTGCCAACAGGATGCTGCTCACTCCGCTTCCATCACGATGTTCGTGAATTCTTAAACGGGAGAATAAGAAACCGATGGATCGGTCGTGGCGGGGTGATGATTAGCAATTCCTATCATGGCCTCATGGCCTCCACGCCCACCCGACCTAAACTCCATGCGATTTTTTGTTATGTGAAAATTCAGTGTTTATGCTTCTTCTACCAGCAAACTTACCAGAACTGCGTACTTGCATTAACAGTGCTTTAGAACATATTGATTTTGCACCGAGTGTAGGAAGAACTTTAATATCGACTTGATGTCTGCAGAATCAGTAAGGGGGCACATATGGAGCATTTGTAATATGTCAACAAAAGCTTTTTGAGTTTTTCAGTACGTCTGTAAAGTTTTGCGACACTTCATTTTTTGTGGGGCTTTAGGGTCGTCAACGGCAAGGTCATTAAACCCTTGCAGGAGAGGAAAAAATGCAGTTTCGCACCATAGAGAAGAGCCGTAACGACTCTTCCCCGTGTGTGGGACTCGCCGAATATCTCGACCATACGCACAAAAAAATTCAATTTCTGAATTCAACAAATATCTAAATACAAAGATCAGAGAAAAGAAAACAGTTGCCGAACACATTATATCATAAAAAGGAAAAAAAATTCTGAAAATTATAATTTTCAAATTACGGAAAGGAAGGATAAAAGGAAAGAAGACAGGGAAGAGGGAAGAAGAATGCAATTTTAAACCCTCCCGAGAACTTGTGGGAGGAGCCCCGATCTACTCATCAAATTCATTTGTTTATTAACATCATCCGTTTCATTTCCAATAATTGTTGGTAAATCTGCAGTCAGACCAATTTGTCTTCGAATTCTCGTGTATTTTCTGCAATCAGTTAATAGGTGACGCACTGTCAGAGAAGAGCAACAATCCTAAAAAACGGGTTCATCATCAAGTAGTAAGAGATACCGATGAGTGAGAGTGCAATGTCATATGCGAAGGCGGGTTAGCAAGACCTGGTCGCGCCTGACTGACCTACAGGAATTGCTCCATGACTTAACAGACGATTTGATAAGTCGGATCTCATTCCCTTCAACAGCCAACAACTCATTGTTCCATTCACTTGGAATCCTCATCTTGATGGAATTTAAAAGATCTCGTTTTGAAATCGTAAAGAAATCCACGCGATTCTTGAGGATGCCGCTTTTGCGGAAACGGTTGCTTCATTTCCTCTGATTCCCACGTGTCCGGAAATCCAGCAAAACATGTTCTTTCCATCACTTTGGACCGAGAAAAGACATCCTGGATGTTCTGGATCAGCTTATAAGCTGGATACATAGTCTGGATTGCTTGAAGGGAACTTAGTGAATGAGAATAAATTAGGAAATTTGATCCGCGGAAGCATTTTGTTGATCGCAGTGCTCTCAATATGGCGTAGCACTCAGCGGTGTAAACGATGCACACGTCGCCAAGACGGTAGCCACAGGTCTCACGGGGAAACACCACGGAGCAGCCGACACCATCAGCCTGCTTCGACCTCTCGGTAAACACAGGGATATGGACCCGGTGTTTGTCGAGGATTAGGTGAAAATTTACCCTCAATATCGCAGCTGGAGTGTTCTTCTTGTCATGACGCAGAAGATCGAAATTAATCTTCGGCTTGTGCAAAGCCCAAAGAGGAGTCTTACAAAAACCTTGATTTAAGACATTAGGAGTGCATTAATTCAAGGTTTCCTTCATTTGTTTACAGCGATATCCAAAAGGTTTGGTTGTTCTCAGTCTGTTGTTGTAGAAACGCGTGGAAGAAGGATGAAATACTGTAGGCTCCCGTTACTAGTCGAATTCCTGCATGGTGGACACTATCCAACATCTCCCCGGTGTTCAGTAGACATAAATCCTCCCGCTCGAAGAGACAATTCAGCAGTCGGCCTCTGGGGCAATCGCTCGACGAGCCCCAAAGTACGCTGTACGCGTTGAAATATCCGAGTAATGGTCGAGGAAGATATACAGAACACACGGTCATAGCTGGTACGCTGTGAATTTTGACTGCTATAGCCTGGAGGACTATGGAGGAGAACAGGTGAGCAGAGGATTGTGTTTCTAACAAACAAGGCAACTCCACCTTTTGCTCGATCTCCCGTGGTGTCGTCATATCTGAAGCTGCTGTATCCTCGCAGAGAGGGTGAGATAGTTCTGGTAAAAGGTGTATCTCTTGTAGGCAAATACAGATCGGATTACGACGCGGTAAGAGTTGTAACTCTTCACGTTGAGTTCTATAGCCATTAAAGTGCCACTGAAGTATGGAAGTCATTACTTTTTGGAATCTCCGGGGTCAGGCTCATGAATGTGCATTTCCGCGACACCGTCGGATAATGCACATTCCTACTCGGAGGAAGGAAGAACAGAGACATTCTTCTTTCGTCTCTGGGACTTCTTCGATGTTGAGTTTGATTTTATAAAGTCAACATGGTTCAGGGCCTTCGAAACTTGCTTGGTTCAGGGTCAATAAAGCCCTGTATTTCTTCCGCGCTTCACCGTTCGGGATCTTCTCCGTAGTCTTAATTTCCTGCACTTTCTTTTCTTCCAGAAAAGCGACACACTCCTTGCTCCACGCCGGGTGGCTGCCTGTACAATTAATGCACTAAGCAGGCCCTGGGCATGAAACGCCGGGTTCGTGTGCTGCCTTCCCGCATTTACCGCATGTATCACGGCCCTTACATGATGTTGTTGTATGTCCAAACCTCTGGCACTTGAAACAACGCAGAGGATTCGGAACAAAGGGTCGCACCCTCATGAACTGACTGACCTCAACTACGTGGTCAGTCTCGCATTCCGCAACTAGCTGTTCACTCGACATATCCATGATGTCCCTGCAACTAACGACCCCCTTGCTGCGATTAAGCGCAGCATGGAGCTCGCACTTCACAGCTCTCCCAACTTTTCACATTTTAAAATGATTAGAGCCTGTTTGTTGAAGTTGGTTTCCAACAACACGAATACATTTCTTAACCTTTTGTTGCCCTTCAATGTGCCACATATTCCTTGAAGCCCTTTAAATATAAAAATGGGTGAAACTTTTTCCAAAGTTCCATCCTTTCTGCTCATAATTATAAGAACATTCTGATGTTGAATATTCTGTTTCTGTTCCATTTTGTCTTTTGAAGCGGGAGGACTGTTAACCCTCGGCCGCTTCGAAGACGTTTGGGTGGAATACTCACCCTGCGGTACACCAACTCCGCAAGGCAGGGAAGTCGAAGATTCAGCCATCTTGTCCCACGAGTTCGAAGGAAATAAATGTCGGGTGACGTGGAGCCCCCGCATCACGCCACTAAGCCTTGTTCAACTGAGGTGCGGCAGTTGCCCCAGAGGTTGTCCGCTAGCGAGTGTTTATCCTCAACATCCATTCACCTCACCGGCGCGTAACACACCTTGAGGTTGAGGGTTTTTATAGAGGTTTAATCCTTCCTCGCGACCCGGCCAATGAAGGCAAGATCTCCACCCTTCGAAACACGCATTTCCACCATCGCGCCAATGGTGGTCGCTGAAGCATGCCCAAAGCTTACGGTGTCCGAGGACTGGTGGCGCATTACCAGTCTCCTGCTCTGGGCCGTGGGTTCGCCAATCCCATACTCAGTCGAAACTGAGCCCCCTACGGGGAAAAGAAGAAAGAGAAGAAGAGGAAAATGAAAGATACCCTAGCTCTAATAGCGTCGGGATCGAAAAGAACAAGAGGTGACCAAGGAAGGTCAGGAAAGAGAAAGGGAGGAGCCCGGCACAAGTGGAAGTAATGCCAGACTCAGCTCGGGGCCCCGTGTTCGCCAAACACGTACTTACTAGATGTAAGTTCCCTGGGGGATTTAATGTCAACAAATTTGTTTTTAATAATAAAACAAAAAAGTTGTTTCACAAGTACGTATTATCATCCCAATTTTTTTCATGCCTCGATTTCAATATGCTGTAAAATAGGAATGTGAATCCAGAAAATATTAATTCCTCTCTAGCTTTTTATCACATCTATAGAGACAGCGATCTTTTGCGAGATGAACGTAACACCAGTTAGAATCTTTCTGTAAGGAGAAGTTACAGGAAAACTTGAAGGATTTTCCGACTTTCCACCCCAATAGATCGATGACTCAGTTTAACGCCTCGGAATGGACACCCGGGACTGAATTTACTTAGTTGATATGCTACTGGGCCCAGTTTACCGAACACCCAACTCAACCCACTCCCAGTGCCGTGGAAATCCCGACCAAAAACAGCCTTTCACCAGCAACCCGCACCCGGTAATTGATATGCTGATTCCCATGGAGCAGTTCGTGTTCATTTCTTTTTCAGTTTCGTGTTCAAGTGATGGTTTCTAGTTAATTTTATTTTTCATTGTTTAATTTAATTACCTCTTGGTATAGGTTTTATTTATTTTCAAAAAGACCACAATATCTGCGATATCTGCATGGATAAATGAAATCATGTTTTCAATTAGATCAAGTAAGTAGGTAGGGTAAGGTGGGGTACACTGAAACGCGGGGTACAATGATACAATACCAATATATCCATCTCTTTCAATAATATCAACGACGCTCTTTCGCTGTTTTGTCAAGCTTGTCAACCGTCATCTTGAGACAGTTGTCATTTTTGGAATGCATAACCGGCTTAAGAGATTTCTACGTGCTTTTAGGCGTCAAAAGTTATTAATCTTAAATTCTTTTCGGTCTAGTGCCCGACGTTATGGTTTTAGGTATGTTTTTCATGTAGATTCATGATTAGGCGTATATTTTGCACATAACGTTTTACAGTATCATAACCTATAAATACGTACTGACAATTCTGAAAGATTGCACAACGTATGGAGTAGTATGAAATCGGGCACAATGTAACATGTTTCATTGTACTAATTTTTTTCAGTTTCACTGGCAAAATGGTTCGAAAATATGTCAGAAAGACCAGCAAGGGTCTCCACGGAGAAGAAAACATGCGAGAAGCTATTGCAGTGGCGAAGCTTTAAGGAAGGCTGCTGAACTCAAACAAGTGAACCACATAACTTTATTTAGATATGTTCATAAAAAGCAAAGCAATAACGAAGAAGACACGGAAACCATGCGGGTCACCCCAAATTACAATACCGGAATGGTATTTTCTACAAACCAAGAAGAAGCCTTGAAACGCTACATAATTACTTGCGCCAAAATGTGCTATGGGTTAGACACGCTGGAATGCAGAAAGTTTGCTCATGAAATGGCAAAATTTCACTATTTATCAATGTCTGATGCATGGCACGAGAAAAAAAATGGCTGGAGTGGATTGGCTGCATGGTTTCCGGAAACGGCACGCTGATTTAACGTTGCGCAAGCCTGAACCATGTAGTTTTACGAGAGCAACGTCATTCAATCGTGATTTTCTACTAATTGCTCCGACATGAGAACTCCCATACTACCGGCGTTACGAAAACGTACTAGCAGTTAATCTCTCTTGTAGAGTATTTATCTGATGTAACACTCAGAAGAAAGAGTTGATATAATTACAACAGCTTTAACCAAAGCTTTTGTGTAATACCACATAACTTATGAATCGACAAATTAATGAATGCAAACCTAGACTGGAGGGTAGGAACAGGGATGCATGATTTTCTCTCTGATAGGAAACAATGTTTTGGGCAATTTCTATCAGAATCTGAAGATGCTACCTCACAGGTTCTGCATGCAAGTGTGGAGAGGATACTATTATTACTTATATTTGAGCATGACTTAGGGTCAATAATATCACTATGTGTACGTTTATTTGCTCTTGACTGCATAATTTGTCAAGAAACCAAAAAAATAAAGTTACAGAACATCTGCAACTGGATCTAGATGTAGCACATGAATGGGCCAATGAAAATAAAATGAAAATCACTGTATTGAAAAGTAAAGCTAGAACATTTTGTAAATATAAAAATATGAGTTTTAATAGGTAATGACATAACCCATTCAGTTACTTCTTGCAAGTACTCGTGTGTTAATCTAACAGCAAGTTAGAGTGGGAGAAACAAATCAATTACGTGGAGAGAAAAGCTTGGGGATCTCTTACTTTCTTCAAGAGAAATCTAAAAAATTATCACAAGGAAGCACAGAAACTCACACACAAACAACAATTTGTCCTGCAATTGAATAAGGAGGATTCATATAGATTAGGCAAAAAGTAAATTTAAAGAGAACTGAAAAAATAAATATAAAATATGAGTTTTTAATTAAAAGAGATTCACTACAACCAAGAAGGGAAAAAAGGCAGACCATTCTCTAACACGGTTTGTTCTTCAAAACAAGTTGGATGCACTGCAAAGCAAATACAGGAACTAAGGTCAGGGTCAGTATCACTGCTGAAGAGTTTAATTAAAAATTAAGAGGATGGAGGAATTATGGGGAGGGCAGTGCTAAAGATTTGTAAATAGGAGTTTGATGTGAGTACTTTAAAGTAAATGAAAATAAGGGAGGGGCAGTACGAGAAGGACTCACTCCTGGGGTAGTGAAGTCATAATGTTATGTGGGGATGGAGGATGTGATCCACCCTTGTCTCATCATAAACTGTTGAATTTAATTGAAAATGTTGAATAAGAATTGAAGGAAAATATATCTTAAATGATTTTGATGGGAGCATATACCTAAGACTCCTCCCTGAGTCCCAAGGGTCTGAGAGTACTGAGGAAAAGTCTTGAAGTGTCCCTCTACTGTTCTTAGCACAGGTATGTTTGCCCCCCTCAGAATCATTTTTATCCTAAATCAGTGTAAATGTTTACCTACATTGTTTTTCTTTGTATGTGATACAGTTCGCTATATTTAGTGAGTATTTTGCTTGTTAAAAATTATATTTGTGTTTTTGTGACATTAAATATTTCTGTTAATAATATATTTGCTCTTAATCACTGCTGCCAAGCCAAATCCAACTGATCTCTCTCAACTGAACTACGCTCAATTGTAATGGAATTATATTATTTTATCTTCACAACTTAAAATGAAAAAGTAAACTACCTTAACTCAACTGTGATTTTTGGTTAAAGGTGTTATATCTTTAACCAACCAAAAAGTTAGAAGTAAACTAGGCAGTTATTTAATGATTTAATAAACACTTTTCAGATAACACTGACTGATCAATACATGACTGATAAACATATGTACTTACAATCAGGCAATTCAGAAAGTAATCCATTCCTCGCCCATCAAGAAATCTCTGACAGTTAATAGCAGTTTCATCAGTGACATTCCACATAGTAGACCATGCTACCTCAAGAACATCATCGCACACCTTTCTATTAAGCCTGTCTTCAATCAAAGACAACATTTTCTGCAAGAACATATTTCTTCTTAGAGTACATTCAAAGGACCAAAAACTTCACTCCTTGCACCAATGTACTCACACTAACTGCCCCCAAATCCCCCAACAGTTTTTTCTGAATTCCATCCACTTGACATGCCAGAGTATTCAGTAAAAATATACCAATGCGTTGCACAAACCCTTCTTGCTCCATTTCTGACACAATATGTAACAGAATCTGTACCAGACGCTCGTAATCAAATAACTATGGAAAACATACACAAATTATTTCTACCTTAGTATCTGCATAAATATGACATGTTTTTAAATTTTTCATTCGTTTTTTAATGCATGAAAACTTACAACATCTTCAGGAAGTCTAAACTGACACAAGGTAAGGCAACCATTCCTCATCATAGTGTCATCGTCTCTGTGTGCATTCATACCATTCAATAACGTGTGCACCACAAGTCGTTTATGAGATGGACTGAAGGCATGCTTCTCTTTTCCTTTCACAATGTAAAAAAGGGTAGCACTGTAATCAAGATTAATTGGATAAAAAGTTATTACATTCTAGAAATCCTTCAGAAAATAAAATACTCACCTTCCTGATATCTGAATGTGTTTCTCATTAACATGTCTGTCCATAGCTTCAAGAACAATGCTTAAAGCATTATTCATATTATGACATATTTCATATCTGAAAAGATGGTAAAGATCATTCAGCACTTGCTGCAAAATATCTATGCGATCTATGTACGCGGCCGCAGCTGTTAAAATTTGGTCCTCGTTAGCATTTCCTGAAATCTGAATATCTCACTGAATGTCTCATTTAGCAGAAGTAAGATTGTACACATCGTAAATTCTAAACAAAATTAGTAAGACATACCATTTTTGCCGGAATATGGTGTCTCCTGCAAGCTTCATGCCTGGTGCCATATAACCCCAGAAATTCGAAAGGGCTTCCAACACGACAACTAAGTCCTGGAATATCTGTTTGTGGCACACAGTCATCAATTTCTTTACTATTAGGACTATGTTCTGCAACACCTAAACAAAACAATTTAACAACATAACTACTACAATTATACAGATGTACAACATGAATATAAAAATAAAAGACACTCGAAGCCCAAAAAAAGAATGATATTTTTACCATCAACATGAAAAGATTTCACTGAGAAAACAACAGAGTGGGACTCATCCATATATCTATAGACAGGTAAATGACCCTTATTTGTATTTTAACAAGATCATCACTTCATTACAATTTTCTACTATTAAAATTGTTATATGGTAAAATAATTATTGGCTGCCATTCAGTACGAGTCCATTACCCTTCTAGAGTCCAAAAATATAATATGATAAAAATAAGGTGGCTTATAATTTTTTGCCACAAATGAAATATCATACTTTAGAACAATAAAAAATGTGTCAGCAAATTATTTTATATTTCAGTTTTTCCTTTCCAAGATAACAACATTTAAAAGTTATATCAAGAAAAGACAACACTAGACAGATTTATTTGAAATGGACGTAACTTGACTATTTGAGTCCCAAAAAATGAAAGCATCTGGCAAATAATAAACAATAGTAGTTGGAGGGAATTTTATGTGAATTACGAGGTTTTTCATGGTGCATTATCATATTCTATTCATAAAAGTTATGATGTTCTGTTCACATTGTTTAATACTAAATATGAACGAAGTGAAACTTGTCTACAACTAGCAGATGGGAGAAAGTAATATCAGCCATAATATCCATTTTTTTTTGTGGGGCTTTCTGGCTCGTCAACGGTAAGGTCATTAGAGCCCATGCAAGTAGGGAAAAATGCAGTTTCGCACCATAGAGAAGAGCCGTAGTGGCTCTTCCCCGTGTGTGGAACTCACCGAATGTCTCGACCATACCCACTAAAAAACCCT